>MU225019.1:2627057-2637174 GCA_018584345.1 Thuja plicata | reverse complement strand
TGTTTACTTGTGTAAGGCCGACTTAAGAATAAGATTATGTTATTATTTTGAATGAGGCCGACTTTGTGAAATGTAAATTGTAATTATGGACGGTATATATATGTAATGTATTATACCATCTGATGAAAGGAATAAGGGAAAAAGAATGGATATGCGAAATTAAAGCAGAGCAGAGCAGAGACTGTAATAAGGCAGCAGCACAGAGCATTTTCGAAAAGGAGCAGAATTGACATATCTATCTCAGAAGGAGATCAGTACACAAAGGATCTTATCGGCAATAAAGTTGTAAGTCAAGATCTACTGTTTCATCCTAATAGTTGAATCAGTTTGTAAATCCTTTAACCGGGTAGACTTAACAGTCTTTTGTAAATCTCCCGACCGAGTGCATACTTCATTGTATGTTTGTAAATCCTCTAACAAGGTGGACCTAGCAGTCCAAATTGCTTTTAACAGGGCAGATCATCAGAAGTGATCATTGTAAGCTTTAACCGGCCAACTTTATACTGCAGTACCAAAGTTTTGTGGGTACCATCCCCACCCCAGTTTTACTTTCTATTTGGAAGGTTTCTAGGTTACCAATCTTTGTGTTATGTGTTATGAATGATTACATTTTCATGCTTGCAATAGATTAGATGAATGAATGGTTAGAGAACATAAAAGTGCAGAAATGTTTTAAAGTTTTAAGTGTTACTGATTCAACCCTCCCCTCTCAGTAACTTGGTTAGTCCTGAATATTTCCAACAATATGTAGAATGGGTTATCAAACTGGTGTTTAAGCCTTACCAAGTCATCTTGATTGAGACTAAAAAGTTGATAAAATAGATGGAGAGTGAAGATGGCTTAGATTCAGAGTGAACCAAATGGCAAGCCGCCCTTCAAGACCTAAAGTTAATTAAGACGCAGTGCTTCCAGATCCTCGTAAAGTTATATGAGGGAGAATAAATAGATAACTTTAAAACATGGATCAAGTACATAACCAAGACAATTAAGGTCTTCAAAGAGTGCCTAACTCAGATAATGCAAAAACATAAGGAATTCATGGAATGGGTAGGAAAAATAGAAGGTTTCTTCATAGGGATTGGCCTAGACCTATACCGGGACCATGATAAGAAGATCTTGCATCTAGTGAAAGAGGTGGTGTAGTAGTTCAAGGATATTCTAGCAGGTTTTATCACCAAAGAGGTCTTGCACTAGTTGATCTACTCTAGGGAAGACATGCAGGTAATGTCTAAACATGAAGAGGAGATGAAGTTCTTTGCTTCTGAATTGACCATATTCAGAGAGAAGCAAGATTGAAGGGTCGATTAAGTAAAAGGAAAGAGATAAATTATGAAGAGGTTCAAGAGATAATACAAAGGCTCTAGGATTCCCATCCTGAATTATTTCCCAACTGATGCCTCAGATCCATTCATCCATTTTTGCAGAAAACAATTTTCACACTTAGCCATTTTTCATAAGGCTATAATTCGGCCTTTTGGCCTTTCAGTCCTTTTAGCCTTTCAACCCTTCCAACACTTCTTACTTTTGGCCTTTTTGGCCTTTTGGCCTCTAAAAGGGTCGAAACTTCAACTCCTCCAAATTTTGATTCCAACACTTAGTAATTTTGACACTTGGATATTTTTGGAGGAGAGGTCAGGGTCTAAAATTCTAGGTGTTTCTAGTGAGATCACTTTTTTGCATGGAATTTGAACTCTAGATCAGATGGGGGCCTAACTAGAGTTCAATTTTGTAGGACTAAGGGTCCCCTATTAGTTCCCACCAAAGAGAGAGCCCCAGATGAAAACTCCAAGGAAGAACTCCAAGATCAAGAAGAAGACTCCAGTTGCATGCGAAGAAACCCCATCTTCTTACTCTTTCTTTTCTTGATCCCACTTGCATGGAAAAACTGACTATAAATGGATTAAACATCCATGCAAGTTATCTAGTATCAGTTAGCAATCATTTCCTTTTAGTAAATTTTTAGTTTTAGTTTATTTTCATTAATTTAGATTCTCTGATGCCCTAATTTTGACATTCAGAGTTGTAGGTCAAAACTCTATATATTGTAATCAAAAGCAATGTAAAAGGGTCAGATTCCTAATGAAATAAAATCTACAATTTGGTGCTTCATTTGTGGTGTGATATTTTCTTCTATTTATGCAAAAGTGATAAATTTGTGCATGCTTGTTCATTATTTTCAAAGAGCCAATTGTTTATTGTGTTTAAAATTTATGTTTCTATTAGTTAGAGTTTGTTGTTAGCTATCTACCTTGTTGTGATGAGTACATGGAAAAGATCATCTATTGGGATTAACAATAAATCCATCTTGTGTGTGTGCACATCTTGGTGGCTTCACAATTTGATAGGTTTTGAAAATCTTGCATGAGGGAATACATTTTCTCTCCAAATGATTGCATCCATCAAGTATAGAATTGTGATATCATCTGATTTATACTTCCTAGATTTGTTATAAATCTCTCGATCATTCAATTTGCAAGGGAAGATAAACAATGGTTTATGCCCATTATAATTTCATTTTCACAAGTTTATTTCATTTCTCATTACCATACTCATTCAAATTTTTTCTTAATTTTGAAAGTAATCATCTTTAAACACACAATTGCATCTTTAGATAAAATACAATCTTTGATAAATCGGAAAAAAAAATTACTAAAGTTGTTTTGTGGCTTGATGTCTTGAACATACCAACAAAGGCCTCCTCATGAATATTCACATTTATCTTCAATTGAGTAACCAAGAAGGTTGTACCATGACCATGAAAAACCTTGGGAGTGACTTCATTATTCTTTCAAGAGAGGAAATCAAATCCCGAGATCCTATCTATTGACTTGTGTAAATACAACACTCAATGGAAGTGGCGCTAGAAGGAAGGCCTCAAGACTAAAGAGATGGATAACATTGGATCCTTTTCTCTAGATTGGTTTGAGTGAGTACTCAGATCATCTCTAAAAATCAGCGAGTTCATTAAACTCACTCACCATCGTAGAGCTTGCAGTGACAAAGGGAAGACAAGAGAGAACTCCTCTCACCATCCTACCAAGTCACAGAACCCACTTGGATAGAAATCACACGTCACTGTCCCAACTATTTCCATAAACCAAAATTAGAATCAGAACTTGCAAAATCATATTTTTCAACAACCTTGTCCAATGGCTTTCTTTTCTAGTGCACAAAGTTCACCATTAAATTTTGTTGGGAAGCTCCATGAATTGCCAAAAATCTAGAGAGGTTTTGCACACACTTCATATATGGAAAATCAAGGACAACAGAAGAGAACATCCATGCCTTTAAAGAAATTTGCAACTGCAAGGAGATTTCCCACCAAGACATTATCTATTGTCTTTTCCCATACACCTTGGGAGAATTTGCATACAACTAGTACCTGAATTTACCATGGTGATCTATCTCTACATGGAACGAGTTTGAAACCAAATTTCTCAATCAATTTAAGTTGTATGTGGATTTGGCTATGAAACATCACTAGTTCATAACAATGATAAAATATCCTAAGGATCCCATCACCATGTTCAACGATCATTTCCACAAAATGCATAAAAAGTTGGAAGCTCCTTACACCATACCAGAGGCAGCCATCATACAAGTCCACCTCAAAGCTCTGGATCCCTTCACCTCAATCTTTCTAAGGAGACTCCCTCCTATGGATAGAGACACAATGGAAAAGGTGTATAATGAGGCCATAATGTTGACACAAAAAATGTATCCGCAAGAGGGAAACTTCCCAACCATGCCCATAATTAAAAAATATGTTGCCCCACATCCATTTTCCATAAGTAGTCAAGCTTTGGCCACTCATCCACATCCACTGGATCCAATTCTGAAACAACCATTTGTGGCCCTACCACCATCCATCACTTACACTGGTTATGAGGCACATAAAACAACATTTGTAGAACAAAGGGTTGCACACGAACCTGAACACGATACTCACTTAGCCTCTGTATTGAATGTTGTGAAGAAGACCTTGTTCCAACTCACAAATAAGCTCACTTGGATGAATTTTAATCCTTCCCAAAAAAAAAGTGGGTACCAATGAGCACCATCTGGTCCAAATGCTTATCTCCAAAATCAGAATCAAAGTTTTAACACTTTCAACAATAATAACAATACACAGGATAAGTTGTTTGGACATCAAAGATCAAATAGACCATGGAACACCCGGCCCGACAATGGTAGTATACTGGCAGGTAACACTAACACCTATGAAGCTATAGAAGCCAATTTTATCAGGGCTCCAAATCTATGCTAAAAAAGAAATGGATATGGAAGAAAATCCCATAATAAGTATCCCCAGGATCTAGAAGAGCCACCCCTTGAGTTCAATTCCATGATGTTCAATTCCTATGAATCTCAAAATGGAGAAAATTTAGGCCCTTGTTTGGGAGAAAAAAGAGTTTGTGTTCCCATTTCAAAAGGAAACTAAGCCTGAATACTCAGAAGTACATGCCTTCTAGATTGATCATAAAAAATCCTACAATCTACAAAGTTGAAAGGAACCTATCATCGATGGAATACCTATGAGAAAGCACCCAACTCCACTAGATCCCTGAGCAAGGAATAATCCTATGCCACCAAAAGGACTGAATGCTCCTACCTCATCCCCACCAAATGCATTCACTAGTTATAAAAGCTAGGCATGGTCAATTGAAAAATATAGTGTAGTTGAATAATGAAAGAAAACCAAGGCTAACATATCAATGTTTGAGATGCTCCAAGGTTTCCCTTCTCAGAGAAAATCCCTCTTGAAGTTCTTGGACCATTCAAAAAAAAAGGACAACGACCAGCAATGCAAAGACCACCTCTAATGTCAACACTTCCAAAGCTTTCATGGTGATGTTCAAAGACAAGATAGAGGTACCATCATTCCTTCTTAGTCTGTGGATATTTGAGAAGAAAATAGAAAACTACCTGATCGATTCTGGAGCCTCTTGTAATGTCATTCCTTTATCCATCTGCCAAAAACTGGGAATGATTCCAAAAATAACAAACAAAGTTGTGATCCAACTTGACAAGACAAAAGTCAAGGTGATTGGTGTTCTCAAGGACGTACATATCCAACTAGTTTCTGAACCAAGGATACAAGAGTACATCAATGTGCATGTGGTAGATATTATCAAAACTTATGGAATTCTACTAAGCAAAGAATGGACCAAATGCTTGAGAGGATGGTTGTCTACAGATTTCATGCAACTATGGTTACCATGGAAAGGACTGAACAACCAAATCAAGATTGATGTAGAGACTAAGTTAAGAAGGATGATACCTAAATATAATAATCCTAATGAAGTCATGTTCACATAGATCAACCTAGGCACCTATTGAATAGATGACATTTTCATGTTCCAAATCAAGGAAGTTGAGGAACAAGACGATAGTCTGGTGCAAGGCCTACAGGAACCTAGGATCCATGAAGAAATCTTTCAAAACTTCATCGGTAGTATAACCACAAGAATGTAGCACCTAGGGAAGGATGCAAAACCTAACATCCTTCTATTTCGAAGGTACTATCAATTAAATCAAGAGAGTCACTCAGAATTCACGTGCTCTAATTTCCAAAAAGTGTTGTCCCAAGCACTAACCCAAATTGCTCTACCAGTCAAAACCCTAAGGGAACCTGAAGCAAAAAAAAAACCCTTGAGGTGGAAATAAAAGGTGAATCTATGATCAGGACATATAACTTAGTGGATACAAATGCCCCAACCAAAAGTCAAGAAAATGGGTTGGATACAGACACCAAAAGCCCTACATTGAACTTGTTTAGCGAGTGGAGCACTTAAAATGATGGAGTGTGTCTGCCATACAAAGAACCATAGGAAGATAAAGAAGATGAAAGTATTAAACCCCCTAACCTCAAAAGTTCCCAAGAGGTGGAAATGGGAGAGTCAACTTCCTCAGGTAGTGACGGCGAAAAGAAGTAGAGGCCCCAAACAAAGGCATCCTCTAAAAGGGTTTTGGACGGTTTGAAACCCACAAAGAATTACCAGATATGGAAATTAAGCTTTGATGGCTCTAAATGAAAAAATGAGCGAGAATGGGAATCAAACTCATAAATCTGAAAGGTAAGTCTTTTTATGCTGCATACAAATTACCATTTCGGTGCACTAACAATGTGTTGGAGATTTACTTCTGGCAGCTAGTTAATTGTATGTTTGTCATTGATGACAACATATAATATACAATAGTGTTCTATATGTACTTATCAAAATGATGTTATCAGGCCTTGCATGGTTATTTTCATGTTGTAGACATGTTTATTATATTGTTTTCATACACGCAGACTCAGATATGAAGTTTCAGTTGTGTTCTGTAATTCTGTTAGTGGCAGTTATAGTTTCTGGAGTTTGTCTGTATAGAGCTGACATATTGCATTGGTTCTTGAGTTGTGCATATCTTTGGGATATTTGTGTGTATATTCAAGTTTATTTATGAGTTGAAGATAGTTATCTAAAGGTGCCAACTGGGTTTTAACAAGATTGCAAAGTTATAGTTAATTTAGTGAGGCCAACTTGGTGAAGCGTCGTGTCTATTTAGTTTATATTGTGCGGTTGTAATTATCCTTATGTGGTTAGTTAAGCCAAAAAGGATGTTATGAAGAGTTTCCTAATAGGTCCCATGATCTCATACTTTGAGGAAGATACTTATAGTAGTTCATTTGTGAAACGTTAAGTGTGAATGATAAGAAAAGATATAGGAAAAGTGCAGAGCAGAATATTAGATGTATTTCATTCATCAAGGATCTATGTGAAGAAGCAGTGGAAGATTACAATACATTGGAACTGATCAAGTTAGTAGGTTTACTCTATATTTCATCATCAGATATAGTGCATATATTTTCTATAGAAGGTTGTAGCCTTCACCATTGAAGCAGTGAGCTTTTGGACAGTGGGTCCTCAGCCTTAACAGGGTTATTTGTAAAAGACTCCTAACAGGATCAGACCCTTAACTAGGTCACTATACTTATTGCATTGTAAAGAACAACTCCTAATAGGGTTGCAAGATCCTCTAACAAGGATTATTATAAACAAGTGTAGTTCATTGTGGGTGCTAATTCCCACTGGGGTTTTTACCATTTGGTTTCCCCATAATAAAATTGTAGTGTTGTCTATTGTGTTATCTGATTGTGCATTTACTTTACTGTATTCTAGAGTTAATAAAGGAAAAGATTTAAATTAGTTGATACCTAATTCACCCCCCCTCTTAGTTATCCTTTGGGACTATTCTAACAATTGGTATCAGAGCCAAGTGCCTTGAATAAGAAGCCTAACAACTTAAGGTAGATCAGATGGCATACTTCAGAAAAGAGAGTCCTAAGTTTGATGGAGAAAATTATCTAGATTGGAAGAACAAAATGATAACACATTTATAGTTTGTTGGTTTTGACATCTTTGAGATAGCTACACAAGAATTTGTTATTCCCTCTCTAAAAGACCTCTCAAGAGATGATGCTACTAGTAAACAGAAGGATACATTCACAACTAATGGAGTTTCCAAAGAAGCCCTTATAAGTGCACTATCTGACACTGAATTCTCTGAGATCAAGAAGGTAGACAAAGCATACACAATATGGAGGTATTTAGAAGACATTTTTGAAGGGGATATCCAAGCAAAGAATGCACGCAGGAAGACATGGAAAAAGAAATACAACAATCTTGAGATGTTACCTGAAGAGAACATTAGAGCCTATAATCATAGGATAAATGAAGCAGTTTCTGGAATCAGAAACAATGGTGGAGAAATATCAGAAGAAGACATAATGGACAAACAAATGACTACTTTAATAGAAGACTATGAGAGCAAGATCAATATTCTAGATGAAACCATGCAATTTGCACAAGACTTCAAGAGAGAGACTTTGATCAGTAAAATCTCTGCATTTGAGATATCAAGATTGAAGACTGAACCCAAAAGTGAAATAGCCTTCAAAGCCTCAGTCCATGGTAAGAAATATCACATCTCTAGAAATAATGAAAAAGAAGAAGTTGATGAAGAACTAGAAGAAATTATTTCCATGATTTCCAAAAGAGAAAAGAAAGACAAAGGAAAGTATGAAGGACAACTTCCATTCAAATGTTTTTCATGCAACAAGATTGGTCACTTTGCATCCAAGTGTCCTACAAGAGCAAATAAATTCAGACCTGATTACAAACCAAAATATAGAAAGGAATTATATCATGCTAAAGAAGGTGTAACTGATGAATATTTAGGAGAATAAAAAATTGGATTCATTGCCCTTAAAGACATGGAAAAATTACTTGAGGAAATGGACATTGAAGATGAAAAGGAAGCACAGGAGTTAGCCCTAATTTTCAAAGAAAACATCAGAACTGACTGGATCATTGAAAGTGGATGTTCACACAACATGATAGGTGATAAAGATATATTTTTTCATCTAGACAAGTACATAGGTGGTATGGTTAGATTTAGACATAACACTCCCAAACCTATCATAGGCAGAGGATCTATCACCCTGGATGGAAAGAATAAGACAGATGATGTTCTCTATGTTGATGGATCACATCACAATCTTCTAAGTTTTGGACAGCTACTTGACAAAGGTTATCATTTAGAATTCAAAGACAAAAATTCATTATTAGCAACAAAGAAGGAGAGTTGATTGCATCAGGCTCAAAAACAAAAGGTAATGTTTTTCAGCTCAATTCAGATGTAAGTTTTTTTGTTGCAAAAGTGGATGAAAGTTGGTTATGGCACAAGAGACTCTGTCATATCAATTTTGATAATATAGTAAAGATAAGAAATGTCAAAGAAGTTAGAGACCTTCCAAGTATTGTAAGACCGATTGACACAATGTGCAGGGAATATGTTATGGGAAAGCTTGTAAGGAGCTCTTTTAGAAGCAAGAAGAACTCAACTGAAAACAAGTTAGACCTAGTTTATACAGATTTATGTGGTCTTACTCAAACTAGATCATATTACAGAGAAAGGTATTTCATTTTTTTTATTGTTGATTTTTCAAGGATGATGTGGGTTGCGTTCTTAAAGGAGAAGTCTGAAGCCTTTAAGAAGATCAAAATATTCAAAGCTGAAGTGGAAAATGAATCTGTATTAAAACTAAAGTGTCTGAGATCAGATAGAGGAGGAGAATTCACCTCTGAACAGTCTTATGACTACTATGAAGAACATGGAAATAAAAGATAGTTGAGTGCACCCAGAACCCCACAGTACACTAGTACATTTCACCTTAAATTTCAACCTAACAATTCGACCATATCATAAAAAAGTTTAGCTTGGTCGATTACAAAGGAAAACTTTTGTTTTTTTTTACTTTTATGCCCGTGTTGGTCACAATTTTGACCAACACATCGTTGGTGGAAATTGCGACCAACACGGGCATAAAAGTAAAAAAAAAACAAAATGAAACTTCATTTAACCGACGATGTCTTCTTCTATTTTTTTTTTATCTCTATGTCTTTTGTATATTATATCTATGTTGTGTGCAGAAAATATTCCCCCGGTTCGACAAATTTCGAGAAAAATGCATAGAGGAGGGAGAGGAGGAAGAGGAAGGAGAGGAGGGAGAGCGTCTATGAAGCATCCAGTGTCAGAGAAAAATCGCATTAGTATTGATGAACGTCTCGAACAGTTTCGCACAGGCCCTGAGCGAGGTATTTTCCAGCTTGAATTTTTTATTTCAGCATTTAGGTTTTGTCTACTATGAAGGAGCACAGATATGTGAGCTACATGAAATTTGTTCCAAATGCCTAGGTTTTTCTTTTAGTAAAGTATGTAGTCTGCTACATGTTTGCAAAATTTTTGCATTTTACAGTTCGGGTGGGTAGCTCATGGAAATGATACTCGTCCGCTTGAAAAAATATTCGAGTATGAGAAAGGTTTGTATTGTTTAACAAGACACGAAAAGCGTACAATTCATAACATAAGATGGGAATCAAGATTACTAAAGGGACGAAGCCTTTAATCGCTATAGTTCGAAAGAGAGAGTGCTAAACTGTCGGTCGAGGAGGTTTGGTTTATGTTAGTGGAGGTTTTTAAATCCTTAGCTGGAATAAGTTAGGGTGAAGGATAGCACTAGACCAGTGGACTTTGGAGATACACTTTAGGTTCATCAATAGTACCGGATTGA
>MU225019.1:2575996-2626957 GCA_018584345.1 Thuja plicata | reverse complement strand
AGCCGTGTACACAGTTGAATCCAAGTAAAATTTTATATATATATATATATATATATATATATATATATATATATTTTAAAAAAATTAACATTGGTCGAAATTTCGACCAATGCCACTGTTTATTTCCACCAACGATTGGTCAAAATTTTGACCATTACACCAAAGATTTTGACAAAAATGCTTTGCTTTCCACCAATGGGATGGTCGAAATTTTGACCAATTGCACAGCTTTTTTTGACCAAATATTGGTCAAAATTTTGACCAATGCACTAAAAAATGATAGCTTGGGCTATAGTCACAATTTTGACCTTTGTTTTGGTCAAAATTTTGACCAATTATAAATACGTCAAAAATTTGACAAAAAAAGACCGATGAAATTTTTGGTCGTAAATTGGTCGAAATTACAGTTGAAATTTTGACCAATTATCGTCAAAAATTAAGGTCAAATTTACTAGTGGTAGAATGGGATAGAAGAAATAAGGAATAAGATCATACTTGATACAATGCGCACTATAATGATTAAAGGAAAAATTGCGCACACCTATTGGAGAGATGCAGTCAATACAACAGTCTATACTATCAATAAAACTCAACTAAGGTCAGGTGTGGATAAGACACCTTATGAACTTTGGTTTGATAATGTACCTATAGTAAAATACTTCAGAATATTTGGTAGCAAGTGCTACATCAAGAGAGATGATGGTGTTGGTAAGTTTGATGCTAGAAGTGATGAAGGTATTTTCCTTGGTTACTCTACTAAAAGAAAAACATATAGATGTTTTAATTTGAGATTAAAGAAGATAATTGAAAGTAGTCATGTAAAGATTGATGAGAAGTTCATGGTTCAAGAAAGGGACTATGAATATGCACCTATGATTGAGGATGAGCCTAGGCATAATAGTAAAGACACTGTTATTGAAGAAATGTTTGATTTTATTGATGTTTCATGTAATGAACCTGAATCAAGAAAAGAAGTATCACAGATTACAGATGAGGATGTCACACCAAAAGTTTCAAAGTTCACATCTAGGTATCATTCAAAAGATGATATAATTGGAGATCAGAGAAGTAGTGTTTTGACTAGATCAAAAGAAAAAAGGTTAACAGTGGATGAAGAGGTATGTTTAATTTCACGGATTGAACCTTTAAATGTTGAAGATGCTTGCAAGGATTCCAATTGGCAGAAAGCAATGGAAGAAGAATTAGATCAAATAATAAAAAATGACACATGGGAATTGGTTCCTAGACCTAGTGACAATAATGTGATTGGAACAAAGTGGGTATTCAAGAACAAGATGAATGAAGATGGTATAGTGATTAGAAACAAAGAAAGACCAGTGTGTAAAGGATATGCATAGAGGGAAGGGATAGATTACACTGACACATTTGCCCCTATGAGAAGATTATAAGCCATTAGTTATTTTTGGCCTATGCAACATTCAAAGACTTCAAAGTATATCAAATGGATGTAAAATTAGCCTTTCTGAATGGTGACTTGAAGGAAGAAGTCTACATAGAACATCCTGAAGGATTCAATCTATCAGATAAACTAGACATGGTATGCAGATTGAAGAAAGCACTCTATGGACTTAAACAGGCCCCAAGAGCTTGGTATGAGAGACTAGATGGTTATCTTACTAAGATTGGATTTAAGAAAGGAGCAACAAATTGTAACCTATTCATAAGAGAGACACTTGATAGATTATTACTCATTTCCATATTTGTTGATGACATTATCTTTGGAGGTAATGACAAGCTTAGTTTAGAATTTGCAAAAGAAATGCAAAATGAATTTGAAATGAGCATGATTGGTCCTATAAAATACTTTTTGGTATTAAATGTAAAGTAGATAGATAAAGGAATATTTATAAATCAGTCCAAATATGTGAAGTAAATACTAAATAATTTCAAGATGGAAGACTGTAAGCCAGTATGCACTCCTATGATAACAGGAAGCAAGCTTTCTAAAGAAGATGATTCTGCAGCAGTTGACAAGATATTGTATAAGTCTATGATTGGAAAACTTATATATCTTAGTCAATCTAGACCAGACATATCTAATGCAGTTGGAATTGTTGGTAGATTTATAGCTAAACCAAAAAAAAATCACCTAATGGCAGTAAAGAGAATATTCAGATATCTAAAGGGAACTATAGACTATGGTTTATGGTATCCTAAATCAAAGAATTTACAACTTCATGTGTATACAGATGCAGATTGGGAAGGTTGCCTTCATGAAAGGAAGAGTACTTCTAGAGAATTAATTCTTAGAGATAGGGTGGTTTCATGGGTAAGAAAGAAGCAGAATTGTATCTCTCAGTCGATAGCAGAAGTTGAATACATTGCAACAGCATTGAATCGTTCAACAATGGTTTGGATCAAGCAGATGGTTAAATATTTTGGTATACACGTTGACTATCCTATTTTTATTCACTATGATAACACTAGTAATATCAACATGTCCAAGAACCCTGTGATGCATGCAAAGACAAAGCACATTGAGATTAAATACCATTTTCTTAGAGAAAAAGTTAAAGATAATGAAGTAAAATTGGACTATGTGAGCACCAAAGAACAGTTGGCAGATATTTTCACAAAGCCTTTATCAAAAGATACTTTTGAATATCTTAGGGAGAAGTTGGGAGTAATTCCCTCTCTTGAGTCTAATTAGATAAAGTAGTAGGAACACAGTCCTTAGTGACTGATGAATAGTTGACTACTCTACTTCTGGAGTAGTACCTGTGCCAAATTGTTTATGGTTCCCTTTTCCATTGATGTCAAAGGGGGAGTATATAGTAAGGGGGAGGATATAGTAAGGGGGAGTATATACTCTGGGGGAGTATAAACTTAGACAGAGGAGCTACAGAAGTGTAGAGGAATCTTTGATGAGGATATTGAGAAGATTGTAAAAAGAAAGAAGACACCATGTGCTGAAGATGCTTTTAACATCATATGTTGCCATCAATGTCAAAGGGGGAGATTGTTGGAGATTTACTTCTGGCAGCTAGTTGATTTTATGTTTTTCATTGATGACAATAAATAATATACATTAGTGTTCTATTTGTACTTATCAGACTGATGTTATCAAGCCTTGCACGGTTATTTTCATGTTGTAGACATGTTTATTATGTTGTGTTCATACACGTAGACTCAGATATGAAGTTTCAGTTGTGTAGTGTAATTTTGTTAGTGGCAGTTACAATTTCTGGAGTTCGTCTGTACAGAGCTAATGTATTGCATTGGTTCTTGAGTTGTGCCTATCTTTGGGATATGCGTGTGTATATTCAAGTTTAGTTATAAGTTGAAGATAGTTATCTAAAGGTGCCAAACAGGTTTTAACAAGATTGCAAAGCTAGAGTTAATTTGGTGAGGCTGACTTAGTGAAGCGTCATGTCTATTTAGTTTATATTGTGTGATTGTAATTATGCTTGCATGGTTAGTTAATCTCACAAGGATATTATGAAGAGTTTCCTAATTGATCCCATGATCTCATACTTTGAGGAAGATACTTATAGTAGTTCATTTGTGAAAAACTAAGTGTGAATGATAAGAAAAGATACATGAAAAGTGCAAAGCAGAATATGACATGTATTTCATTCATCAAGGATCTATGTGAAGAAGCAGTGGAAGATTACAATACATTGGAACTGATCAAGACAACAGGTCTACTCTACAGTTCATCATCAAATATAGTGCATATCTATTCTATAGAAGGTTGGAGCCTTCACCATTGAAGTAGTGAGCTTTTGGACAGTGATTCCTCACCCTTAACAGGGTTATTTGTAAAAGAATCCTAACAGGGTTAGACCCTTAACCAGGTCACTATACTTATTGCATTGTAAAGAAAACCTCCTAACAGGGTTGCAAGATCTTCTAACAAGGATTATTATAAACAAGTATAGTTCATTATGGATGCTAATTCCCACCAGGGTTTTTACCATTTGGTTTCCCCGTAATAAAATTGTGGTGTTGTCTATTGTGTTATTTGAATGTGCATTTACTTTATTGTATTCTAGAGTTAATAAAGGAAAAGATTTAAATTAGCTGATAACTAATTCACCCCCCCGCTCTCAGTTATCCTTTGGGACTATTCTAACACAATGTTGTAGAGTATGAAGCTGCATTGATCCCTAGACTCCTCCTGGCCTACAAGAAAGGAATAAAATCCTTAACAGTGGAAGGAGATTCATAGTTGGTCATCAAAAAAGTCCGCAGTCAGTATTCTTGTAGTTATAAGAGGCTTTTAGCTTACCAAAATAGGGTGTGGGACTTGATCAATGAATTTGAAGCATTCAACATTAAAGCCATCCCATAGAGGAAGAATGTCATTGCCGATGCTCTAGCCATATTTGTAGTTCACTACATTTGATGGATAAGTCTAAAATAAAAAACTTCTCACTTGAACTTGTTTCAGCCCTGACCATCCCAGATAACATTACCAATTTCCAAGTCTTTTAAGATGACCAACACATCCTTGATTTCATCATGTGTGCTGGGATGTTTGAGAAACAAATCATAGATGAAGAGAAAGAAGAGGCAGAAGAAGAAGTTAGCATGGAAGGCCCTGACGATCAATGTTAGTAATAACTGAGAGTGGGGGGTGAATCAGTGGCCTCAAAAACATTCCTATAATCAACCCTTAAAACTTAGTACCATAATATTATACCTCTAGTTATCTTCAATCCTATAAGATGAATTCCTCCAAATACTTATATCAATTTACTATTGCTCAGAATGCTTTGTAAAACCTTCTACTATATGTTTACCGAATAGCAGTCTGTTAATTTACCAAAAGAGAGTAAATTATCTAGAGTATACCGATCAATCCAATTAAGTTAATTGTAATGCAAAACACTAAAGTAATGACTCATAAACACATTGACACATGGATTTTTGATTTGAAAACCCTATTAAGGAAAAAACCACTTGGGACCGGTAAACCAAAATTTTCACTCTTCTGAAGTGAGCTCAGTGAAGAGCCAACCCTATTAAAGGTTACAAACACACTGTTAGGTGTGACCTTGTTATAGGATTTAAAAGTTTAGTGAGTCACTTGATATTGGGCATCTCTATGCTACCATCCTTGAACAAACACTCACTTGGCCTGTCAATAGGTATCTGGCATCTTATTCTATCTTCATGATCAAAATTTTTGATACTCCTTGGGATGTATCTCAATATAGAAAAGGGTCTTTAAATACTGCTCGGTTAAGAGTTTTTTTGAATCAATGGTTAAACTAAAATAGTATGATCTGTTCACATATACAACTTATACTTGCATATTTTCAGATCTATTGTAATCTCACAAAAATATTCTGATCAATATAACTCTGTTTATACCTTTGCTCCACTTTAATTCTGCTAAGTGATGTCGTGCTTTGTTGCTCGGTGTCTATAGAATTCTTTAGCTCTTTCCTCAACTTGTTGATCAACACTATATATAGTTTCTCTTCAACATCCTCTTTTACTCCCCACACCAATTCATAATGAACTGATATGTCTCTTTATAAACATGATATCACTATTGTTAGGTTCTTTATTTTCTTGAACTTGGCATGATCCACAATTATCGCCAATTAGATTTAAAGAAAAACTCCTATTTTATCTCACTGAGATCTTCTTGCCAATTGGACAAAACAACTTTAAATGAATTACTTATCTCTGGCTTATCTTGTCTATGAAAACAATGATAACTAACAGTTAACTCTATATTTAGCTCTGCTAGCTAGATATTTTGTCATTTCTAAACTCAAGTTAATTTTGGTGTTTAACTCTTTGATAGCATCGGTCAACACTCTAGTTCTCCTTGGCATTCTTTGTCGGTTTACACTATGCTTCTGGCCATCGGGTATGCTTGTGATTCTACTCATCGGTAATACTTGTCAGTGTTCTTTCTTGGGCATCACTGTGACTTGACTGTCGGTGATCTCTATCCATTAGCTTTCACTGACCATCGGTGTTTGTAGTCACAATGTGAATGCTTGTCTTTTATGCATTAAAGAAAGCATAATCTTTATCTCTCTGATTCTTTGACACTTTGATTATAACTGATTAGATTATATCAAATTGATATCAATAAAAATACAATCCATTAGCTGATTTAATGTCTTGTATTATCCTTCTACATTTTGGTTAACAACTTAACATCTTCAAACATTTAATCAGTTACATGTCATCAATCTATCCCTTTGGCATTGATGGTAACATACTACATTATCATACTATACTATTACTAATACAATATGAAATATACAATTTCATCAAGCTTTCCTAATGTAACTATTACACATGTCTGGCTCTCAATAAGCTCAAAAATAGCTTAGATTTGTTTCTTGAAGAGTGTTTTTCTTCAATATTCAATCCCTTTAATGAATAGATGTATCATCTGATATCTCTATTCTAATATGTGCTCTACCTTGACTATTCCTCTTCTTGATAATCTCTTTTTATTTTGACAACATTATTTCTCTTTGTCAAAACTCTCTCCCTTTTTTACTTCTCTCCCTTAGATGGATATTTCATATGTAATCAATTTTTCTCCCTTAGAATATTGATTAACTTTTCCTTTCTAATTTTTTAGGAACTTCTCTTCATGGATAATGATATAATATTTTCTCTTTATCATATCTCTCCTTTATGTGATAAGGAATAATCTCTCCTTTTGATAATGAGATCATCTCTCCCTTTGTATGATAAAACAAATATCTCCCTGATGGTAATGAGAACATCTCTCCCTTTTCCTTAATGATAATTAAAATATCATCTCTCCCTTTGACAACAATGCCAAAAAAAAATAATTCTCTTCAATTTATCATCTATATCATGTTCCATCCCTTTTCATAATATATTCCTTGGATTTCCCTATCCATCAGCAATACAATGTCTCTAGTGTTCGGTGTAGATTTGTACCTTGATGTGTACAAATGTATCTATTGTTGTCCATCTTAGTGTTTGTATCAACATGACTGATCTTCAGAATTGGTGGTTGATGCAACCTCCTAATCATATTACTGACTGATAGACAAAGGTTGAACCCCTAGACTCTGTCTTAGGTACTCAAAAGTATCCTTCGATAAGGGCTTGCTGAATATATCAACTAACTGTTCCATTGATTGAACATATTCCAGTGTCACTTCCTTTTCTTGCACTTGTTCTCTTAGATAGTGATACTTGATAGCAATATGCTTAGTCTTAGAATGCATGACTAGATTTTTAGAAATGTTTATTGCACTGGTATTATCACAATAGATCATTAATAGTTAAAGGATCTTCATATGCATACCTTCCAATAATTGTTTGACCCATGCAATATTGGAGCAATTTGCAGTAGCAACCACATACTCTACTTCTACAGTAGACTGAGAGATTCATCCTCACTTCTTTCTTATCCATGTGACAAGTTTGTCACCCATGAAGAATGCTCCTCCAGTTGTGCTCTTTCGGTCATCAATGTCTCCAACCTAATCAACATCTATATAGACTTGTATCTCAAATTTTCCTTCTCTTTTGTACCATAAGCCATATTCCTCTATGTTCTTCAGATATCCCAGAATTATTTTGATAGTAGTCATATGTGATTCTTTGGGATTAGCAGAGAATCTTACAACTATCCCCACTGCATGTGATATATCTAGTCTGGTGTGAACAACATACATCAGTTTGCCAATCATGGATCTATATAAGGTTCAATTTATCTTATTTGTCTTGTCTTCCTTTGTCATCTTGTATCCAGTAGCCATAGGTGTTCCAACTGGTTTGGAATCCTCCATCTTGAATATCTTTAGCACTTCCTTAATGTATCTGGACTGAGTGATGTATATGCCTGCATCTTGTTGAAGAATCTGTAGACCAAGAAAGAATTTGATCTCTCCAAACATAGACATTTCAATTTCCTTGCTCATTTCATTAGAAAATGATTTGCATAATAGTTCATTCCCTCCAAAAATGATATCATCAAAAAAAATTTCAGCATTCAGAATATTACCATCGGTATCTTCTTTTAAGTATAGATTTCTATTTTCACTTGTTCTAACAAATTTTATGCTAATGAGATATGAGTGATGTCTTTCATACCAGGCTCTTGGTGCTTGTTTCAATCCATACAAGGATTTATGTAGTCTAGATACCATGTTTCTCTTGTGTGGATTAACAAACCCTTCTGGTTGTTCAATGTATACCTCTTCTTCAAGTATTCCATTTAGGAATGCAGATTTGACATCCATTTGGTATACCGTAAATCCTTTAAATATAGCATAATCAAGTAAGATTCTAACTCCTTCTAGTCTAGCAATGGGTGCAAAGGTTTCTCCATAATCATTACCTTCTTCTAGTGCATATCCCTTGCATACTAATCTCACTTTGTTTCTAGTGACTTCTCCATTCTTATTCATCTTGTTTCTAAATATCTATTTGGTACCGATGCCATTCTTTTCATCTGGTCTTGGTACTAGTTTCCATGTATTGTTCTTCTCAATCTTTTCTATCTCTTCATTCATAGCACTGACCCATTCTTCATTCTCAAGTGCATTGTAAACATATTTAGGCTCAAAATCACAAAGTAAACATATGGTGTTAAGTGACTTACTTCTTGTTCTTGTTCCAGCCTTCTTGTCTCCTATCATTTGATTCTATGGATGATGTCTTCTAACATAATTGGAAAGCTTTGGTTCAGCTCTATGTTCATCATTCTGATTATCTTCTTCACCTTCATTTTCTTCTCCATTGTTCGGAACATCATCTTGAGTATTATCCTAATCATCAGTAATTACAGCTTGATGCTTAGGTGTAATGTTCTGATGCTCAGGAGTGACACACGATTGCTTGGGTAGAGTGTTAGGTTCTGTATAAACAAACTCGTTGTAGTCCTTTGGTTCCTTTTTGCTTTCCTTATCATTGTTTTCTACAAATTCATCTATTTTCACATTTGCACTTTCAATGATTTTGTTTGATGACTTGTTACGACATTTATAAGCCTTGATTTTGGTTGAATACCCTAGGAAGATACCTTCTTCACTTTTGCAGTCAAATTTCCATTTCTATCATCCTTCTATTTATAACATTGACTACCAAATATTCTGAAGTAACTTACATTGGGTGTATGACCATACCAAATCTCATAGGGTGTCTTCTTTTTTTCCTTCCTCAATTGTACTCTATTTAATGTGTAGACAACAATACTGACAGCTTCCATCCAGAATGTTTGAGTGATGCTTTTCTCAATCATCAATGTTCTTGCACAGTCAAAAATTGATATGTTAATTCTTTCAGCAATTCCATTTTGTTGTGGTTTCCTTGGTGCATAAACCTATCTTTTAATTCCATGATCATTGAAATAGTCAGTGAATTCTTCTTATGTAAATTCCCCTCCTCTATCTAACCTTAAATATTTCAACTTCTTTTCACTTTATTTTTCTACCATTGCTTTATACCATTTAAACATCTTAAATGCTTCTGATTTATCTTTTAAAAACATGACTGTAATCATTCTAGAAAAATCATCAACAAAGAGAATAAAATACATATCTCCATAGTAGCTCTTTGTTCTCATGGGTCCACATAGATCTATAAAGAATAATTCTAGAATTGCAGTAGATGTATGGGTTTCTCTCTTGAAACTAGACTTTGTCATCTTACCTTTTTGACAATTCTTGCACATGATATGTCTAAGCTTAGTCATTGTCAGTAAGCCTCTGACATTCTTTTTGTTGCTTATCTTTATCATGTTGTCAAAGTTCACATGACACAATCTTTTGAGCCACAACCATAAGTCTTCATTTCTAGCCATCAAACAAGTGGTGTTAGTGTCATCAAGATAGAAAAGGTTACCTTTTGTCTGCTCAACATAACCAATCAACCTTCCTGATTCATTGAAGATATTTTCCTTCTTATTTTCAAACGCTACTCTGTGACCTAAATTGTTCAACTGAGAAACACTTAACAAATTGTAATTTAGTCCTTTAACCCAGTAAGAATTTTCACATTTAATCAGGTTATTCAACATTATGGTTCCTTTACCTTCAATTGGACAAGGTGTATCATTTCCCATTCTCACTAAACCACCATTATAATATTCAAAATTTTCAAACTTTTGTTTGTCACCAGTCATATGGTGAGTGCAGCCACTATCTATGATCCAGACATCATTTTTGCTAAATTTAGATATGAGTGCAGTTTCTACATACCTTTCTTCATCTTCATCTGAATCATCCTTCATGGATACAAATACCATCTTGATGTCTTCTTTCGATTCGGTGTTAGTGTAATCAGCTCTGCTCTCAGCTAAGTAAAAAGCTTTCTTCCCTTTTTCCTTGTAGTCTTGGGTATCTCTCTTGTCATATTTTTGGTTGCTTCGCTAATCTCTATTTTCACCTTTATCAAAATTCATCTCAAATGATTATTCATTTCCTTTGTCATCTCTTCTTCAGTTTGGGCATCTTGCAGAAAAGTGTCCAACCTCTTTATAATTGAAACATACAAGTGGTAATTTACCTTTGTATCTTCCTTTCCCTCTCTGCAATCTTCTGGCCATAAGTGCTTCAATTTCATCAAGTCCTTGATCCTCATTATCACTGTCACTATCATTTCTAACAGCATATCTATGACTTGAGCTACTTATCTTTAGAGAAGATTTAAATATAGATTCTATAGATGGTATGACACTATTACCAAATTTTTTCATCTCAAATGAAATTAGTCTACCAATCAGACTATCTAGAGTAACTATATTGTTTTCAACTGCTCTCATTTGTTGAATAGAAAAAAATCCAATAGCATAAATAGGAAATAAGGTTCTTAATATTTTCCTTACCACTGTCTCCTCTTCAAGTACACCTCCAACTCCTTAGATAACATTTACTACCTCTTTGATTTTGTAGCTACACTGAGTAATGTTTTCTCCTTCTTTCATCCTTAGGTCATCAAACCTCCCTCTTAGGATTTCTTCCTTTTCTCTTAGTACATTAGCATCTCCTACATGTACAATCTGCAAATTATCCCACATTTTCTTTGTAGAAGTGCATGTTTTGACATCTTCAAACTCAATATCAGAGAGTGATGATGCAAGTTCTAACATCATGCAGTTATGCTCATGCTTGACTCTTAATTGTTCAAGAGTGTGAGGTCCTATAGAAAACACATATTCAATATCTAATTATTGAACAATATCATTTCCAATACCTGATAGGTGGAGTCTTATTCTACTTTTCCATGATGCAAAGTTTCCTTTATTCAACTTGGGCACATCTCTTCTATTCATCTTGTGATCTTTTGCTTGAGCTGTTAAAATCCCTTTCTAAGAACATAAGCTCTGATACCAATTGTTAGCAATAACTAAGAG
This sequence comes from Thuja plicata, assembly GCA_018584345.1. Classification (NCBI taxonomy): domain Eukaryota; kingdom Viridiplantae; phylum Streptophyta; class Pinopsida; order Cupressales; family Cupressaceae; genus Thuja; species Thuja plicata. The sequence goes on along the minus strand of MU225019.1, from coordinate 2,615,622 downwards.
GGGGGGGTTGAATCAGTGGCCTCAAAAATATTCCAATAATCAACCCTTAAAACATAGTACCACAATATTATACCTCTAGTTATCTTCATTCCTATAAGATGAATGCCTCCAAACACTTATATCAATTTACTACTGCTTGGAATGCTTTGTAAAACCTTCTATTGTATGTTTACTGAATAGAAGTCTGTTAATTTACCAAAAGACAATAAATTATCTAGAGTATACTGATCAATCCAATTAAGTTAAGTGTAATTAAAAACACTAAAGTAATGACTCATAAACACATTTACACATGAGTTTTTAACGTGGAAACCTTATTAGGGAAAAAAAAATTTGGGGCCAGTAACCCAAAATTTTCACTCTTTTTGAAGTGAGCTCGGTGAAGAACCAACCTTGTTAAAGGTTAAAAACACACTATTAGGTGTGACCTTGTTAGAGGATTTAAAATTTTAGTCTGTCACTTGATATTAGGCATCTCTATGCTACCATCCCTGGTTAAACACTCACTTGGCCTATCAGTAGGTATCTAGCATCTCATTCTATCTTCATGATCAAAATTTTTGATACTCCTTGGGATGTATCTCAATATAGAAAGGATATTTAAATCCCACTTGGTTAAGAGACTTTCTAAATCAATGGTTAAACTAAAACAATATGATCTGTTCACATATACAACTTATACTTGTAGATTTTTAGATCTATTGTAATCTCACAAAACTACTCTAATCAATATAACTCTATTTATACCTTTGCTCCACTTTGATTTTGCTTCGTGATGTGCTATTTTTCTCGGTGTCTGTAGAATTCTTTAGCTCTTTCCTCAGCTTGTTGATCAGCACTATATGAAGTTTCTCTTCATCAGTTTCTCTTCAGCATCCTATTTTACTCTCGACACCAATTTGTAATGAATTGATTTGTCTTGTTATAGACATGATATCACCATTGTTAGGTTCTTGATTTTCTTGAACTTGGCGTGATCCACAATTATCGCCAATTAAATTTAAATAAAAACTCATGTTTTATCTCACTGAGATCTTCTTGCCAACTAGACAAAACAACTTTAAATCAATTACTTATCTCTGGCTTATCTTGTTGATAAAAACAATGATAACTATCAGTTAACTCTATATTTAGCTCTACCAGCTAGATATTTTGTCATTTTTGAACTCAAGTTAATTTTGGTTTTTAACTCTTTGATAGCATCAGTCAAAACTCCAGTTCTCATCGGTCTTCTCCATCAATTTACTCGATGTTTCTGGTCGTCGGGTATGCTTATGATTTTTCTCATCGGTAATGCTTATTGGTGTTCTTGCTTGGGCATCATTGTGACTTGACTATCAGTGATCTCTATCCATTAGGTTTAACTAACCATCAGTGTTTGTAGTCACAATGTGAATGCTTATCTTTTATGCATTAAAAAAAGCATAATCTTTATCTCTCTGATTCTCTGAAGTCTTTGACACTTTGATTTTAACCGATTATATTATATCAAGTTGACATAAATGTAAATACAATCCATTAACTGATTTAATGTCTTTCATTATCCTTCTGCATTTCAGTTAACAAATTAACATCTTCAAACATTTAATTAGTTACATTTCATCAATCAAGTCATCATAAAATTAAGAACCAATTCCATACCCAAAGGAATGGTGGAACTAGAAATAATTTTTTACAGTGTTGGGACCACTATGAAAAGACGTTTGGACATACCACCTGATGGTAAAGAGTATAAATTCTATAACCCTATCACCAAAGACAAGCCAAGAGAAGTTCACATTGGGAGAGTATGTACCAAAGAGGAAAAGCATGACATGGTCCATCTCCTTCTGGAGTATTGAGATTTCATAACTTGGAGTTATGAAGAACTAAAAACATATGATACCTCAGTCATTGCACACAATATCCCACTGAAGCTAGACTCTAGACCATTCTACCAATGTCAATGGCCCATCAACCCTACTATGGAGCCCTTGATATAAAGGGAAGTTTAGAAGCTACTAGCTTGTAGAATCATATTCCCCATAAGACACTCTATGTGGGTCGCAAACTTGATGCCAATAAGAAAGAAGATCGGTGATATCAATTTGTAAGTGGAGTTCTAGAACATGAACAAGTCCTCTCAAAAGGAAAATTACCCCCTCCCATCTCTCGACAAAGTATTGCAGATAGTTATTGGGTCCCAAATGATGTCCTTCTTGGATGGTTACTCTGGTTACAATCAAGTAATGGTACATGATGAGGAGAATTAATTAACATTAGGGCCACTTTCTAGAGGGAAATGGACATAGATTTCAAAGGGCTAGTAGGGAAATGAATTATTATTTACATGGATGATCTCACATTATTTTCAAAACAAAGAACATATCACATAAATGATCTGAGAAAGTGCCTCCTAAGATGCAGTAAATATGGGATTTCCCCTAATCAAAACAAGTGCATGTTTCGTGTGACTGAAGGCAAGTTGTTGGGACACATAATTTTAGAAGATGGGATAGTCATAGACCCCACAAGGGTGGAAGCCATTCTGAAGTTGACACTGGCTCATAGCTGTAAAGAGCTGAAATCCTTCTTCAAGAAGATGAAATTCATAAGGAAGTTCATCAGCAACTTCATAGAAATAGTAAAACCCTTGAATGACATGCTAAAAAAGGATGCCAACATTGAGTGGACTATTCCAGTAAAGAAATATTTTGAGGAGATAAAAGGAGAAATTTCTACGACTCCTATCCTTGTCAGTACCGAATACACAATTCCTTTTAAATTATATTCTTTTTCCTTTGAGTACTCATGTGCGGGTATCCTCACTCAGAAGAAAGGTAGTGAAAATGAGAGACCCATAGCTTTCATGAGTTTCCCCTTTAAAGATGTCAAGATTAGGTACCCCAACCTGGACAAACAGTCTTTTTCTCTCATCAATGAGGTGAATAAGTTCTGACACTACATATTGAGGAGAAAAGTCTTCAGGATAGTCCTTGATGCAACAGTGAAGTCTCTGTTGATGCAGACTGAGATGGGAGAGCGAAGAGGAGAATGGATAGAAATACTACAATAATTTGACCTAGAAATATAGCCAATGAAACTAGTAAGGGGTCAAGGCCTGACAAAATTGATCTCTAAAGTGGAAGAAGGTCTAGTATTCCAAACTTACACCGATCAAGGCGTGATCACCGATATATGGTATCAAGGCATAGTCTACTACCTAGTGCAGAATCGCTTCCCAGAGGGGATGAATGGTTCATAGAGAAGGGCATTGAACATAAAAATCAGCTCCTACATGATAAAAAATGGCCATTTGTATAAACATAATTATGAGGGTTTGTACCTAAGGTGTCTAGATAGGCTCAAAACAAAGCAAGTCCTAGAAGATTTTCATGACAGACATGGGACAAAAAAATAGTTCCGCTGAGGTGACTGCCCACCAAATCCTGAGGGCATGGTATTTTTGGCCAACATTATTCAAAGACACTGGAGAACATGTAAGATCATGCCACACTTTCCAAACAAGCGCAATCCAAGAAAGGAATCTGGCAGTGCCCTTACAACTAGTATACGAGGTACGTCCATTCACCCAATGGGGCTTAGATTTTGTAGGAGTGATTAACCCCCTTCTTCTGTAGTACTCAAGTTCATTCTAAAAACAAACAATTACTACACACAATGGATGAAGGCCTAAGCACTGAAGAATTTCACCATGGAGGTACTGACCAAATTCCTAGAGGAGTGTATCATAACCAGGTTCGGGATGCCATTCAATCTGGTATGTGAGAATGCTCCCTCTTTATCATCTGCATCACTCACAAAATGGGCCTTCAAAAACAAGGTAATCCTCAAATTCTCCTCCAATTATTATCCACAAGGCAAAAAAGTAGAAGATTCTACCAACAATAACTTGACAATAGTGATCAAACATCTCCTAGATGACAATCCCCAAGATTGGCACACACAACTGAAATTTTCCCTATGGACCAACCGGGTGAGGAGCAAGAAAACTTTGGGGACATCCCCATACCAACTAGTTTATGGCTTGCAATTGGTCTTCCCTATGAACTTGAAAATCCCAATCTTGAGATTTATTGACCAATACGTGGGAGGCGAAGATTGAGTACAAGTCAGACTTATGAACCTCCTCAACCTAGAGGAGAAGAGAACCTTGTCCCTGGAGCATGTATCATAGCACTAGGCCATCATCAAGTTGTGGTTTTAAATGAGAGCCACCATAAAATCCTTCAAGATCTCTGACCTTTTCTTCATGTGGGATAAGGCAAAAGAAAAGTTGAGAAGCCACACCAAATTCCAAAATTTTTGGAGAGACCCTTATCAGATATCAGAGATCTTGGGAGAAAACACTTTTAGGATCAACACCTTAAATGGAGAGTTGACCCCATTTCTAGTCAATGGGAAATTACTCAAACATTACTTTGGATCCTAAGTAGGGATTGCCTTCCATCCCTTGTATTATACTCTTTTTCTTTCTTTCTTTTTTCTTCATTTTCTTTGTCGTCAGTCCTTTTCCTCTGTCCCGGGTCACCTCCTTTTGTTAGGGATCATTTTTATTTGCATAAAGTGTTCCTTGGATTCATTCTATGTGGTTCCTAAATGGGAGTAGAGGTATTTCTTAGTCAAATTCTCCAAGGAAACATACAACACAGAGAACACTCCAAAAGACAAAGTGGCGACATCTGTCATTGACAGACAAGAAGATGTTTAAAGCTCAGTCATCCTAATCACCAAAACACATTAAAAGATGACACCCAATAATGTTGGTTTCTCAAGAATTTTTTAGTTAAAACCAACATTAGTGTGTGGATTTGGGTACCCACTAATTCCACCCAAAGTCTAAATGAATACCAAGGCATTGGCAAAAGAAAGAAATAGCTGAAGAAAGAGAAGAAAGAGAACACAAAAAGAAAAGTGGCCCAAAGAGGTCACAAGTGTGGAATTCAAGTAGCACATCCTAATCTATCCTTGGATCAATTAAAGAAGGAAATATGAACTATAAAGCATGAAATAACATGCATCAAAATCTTGATACGCTTCATGCAACAAGAAGAAAACAAGAACAATTATTCACAGAACAGGACTCTCAAACAAAAGATATGGCTTAGAAGACAAAAATAGATAAGGGTGACTATGAAAACCTCTACCAGGGCTATAAACACCTAGCTGGAAATAGAGAAAGTTTATACTTGGGATTTGAGGAAAAATTTTTCAGGGCTATGGACGCCTAACTAGAAGTAAAGCTCTTTCTGGGAAGCCCTAGTGTACATGAAGAAGGTTGGGAACAACTGACAAACATTCAGTTTACCGTAATGGAAGGTCAAGGAATGAACACCTATGAACACACAATAGGAGACCAGCAGAGACTTTGGAATTGAAATTCATTGAAATATCATCAACACATACATCTCTTGGTTTCCATTTTACTGCAAAGTTACAATCCGAAAGAGTCTTGATGAGGAAGAAATGCCTTGGTCATTCCTCCCTTTTGTCAGGGATATTTGTTGTGGGTCCATAAAATACACCCCATTTTGGTCCTCTGACCTTGGGGACCCCCTTATTTTTTGTGTCTTTTGGTTTTTTGAGTCTGCCCCTCTCCCACTTGCTTGCAAGTGGGTCTAGAAAGGCCTGTTGAACCAAGTCAAAACATTTTTTGGTTTTTTCACCCTTTCAATGTTTCAGAGGACCTAGAGTCCTCTAAAATTCCAAAATGGCCGAAAGGCCAAAGCCCAACCCTTTCGGTGTTTTAGCCTCCAAAAACACTGAAAAGGCCGAAGGAGAAAATCTTCGGACCTTTTGGTGTTTCAAGCCCCAAAACATCAAAAGGAGATGACATCATCCTTGGGCTATATAAGTGATCCAAGCCCTAAGTGATTCCTCACTTTGTGAATTTCTTCTATGTCTTCCATGCTCACTATGAACTCACCATTTCATCATCCTCACTCTTCATGGCTATTTTCTCTCCGCCTTCAGCCTCTTGTGTCATCGTCCTCCAGTCCTCACACTTGAAAGGTAGGTCTTCTCACTATCAAGTTTTTTCTTCTTTGTCTATTTGGGTTAGGGTTGGTCTTTTTGGGTCAGGTCGTATTCTCCTCCCTAAGCCCCTAGGGTTTGCGCCCTTAGGCTTATGGAGGAGGAACTCCCTTTTTATCAATTTTTATCTTTATTTTGGTAGTGTTAGGGTTCCTGGTTGTGACATTTTTCATAGGTTTTCAGTCTCTGAAAGGCTAGAAACTAGGTCAAGTTGTTTGTTTTCTTAACTCAAGTGCTTCTCACATCTTCGGCCTTTTTTGGAATTTTGAATCTCCAGAAAGTCTAAAACGCCGACAAGTCTAGGTCATCGAAGCATGGTTTTCCCTCTGAAGGTTTTGGACATTTGGAGTCTGAGATTTTTTTTCTAACTTTTGCACCATGAAAGATCAAGAGGTTTAGTTCATCCTAGCTTTCTCTTTTCGCTCTTTCAGCCCTTTCAAACCCTGACCCAGTTTTCATAGTCCTAAAGCCTAAAAAGGTTGAAAGTGTGATGTGTACATTTGTAGCTACTTAAGAGCCTCCCTCTTCCATTTTCCTAGTTTAATTATTTTCTTCCCTAATTTTTTTGTAGTTTCCTTTCAATTAAAAATATTGATACTTGCACCTTTCTTGTAGGAACGCCTAAAAAATGAACAACGTCCCCAATGAAGTTCCTATACAAGGGGAATCACCCCCTTCAAAGAATGGGAATAAACACATAGAAATAATAGACATAAACATTGAGAATGTTGATTGGGATGAGTTCCTGGTAAGATGTCCCCAGCCAGCCAAAATATCTGAGGACTGCACCTCACTCGTCTTATCAAGCCTGGTCAACACACTAGCCCACCTAGAAGCTATCTCATCATCTGAGCTGATCATGACCCTTGCGAACCACTACTTTCTAGATGAAAGGGTGGTTAGAAACATAGAGGGACAGGTCATGCTAGACATAAGACTAGACATCATAGAAGAGGTCTTCCACATCCATAAGGGTATAGACAAGTTCAATGACTTCTTCATTAGAAAGGGCCTCAGATGGTTCACAAACAAAGGTGAAGAGGCATACAAGATTGTGAATGACAAATACCTCAAGAAACCTATTGCAAAAAACAAGTTAGATAAGATAGATCTCAGGAGAGGGTATTTAAAGGATGACATCCAGGCAACAGTGACATTACTAAGTAGGGTGTATGGACTATCTTAGTGCATTCAACTCAAGGATTGTATGATCCTACTGATAGAGAAGATCAGAGGCCATAAGGCTAGGTTCGATTGGGGCACTATTATTCATGACAAATTACATGAACAATTGACTATGGTAAAACACAATCCAAAGTTCTATATGAGTACATACATAGTGTACTTATTAGCTGCACGGGTAGACTATCCAGGGCTTACTAAGAGGGGGAACATCAATGACCAAAATGCCTAGCCCCATGTTGTATATCCATAGCTGGTAAGAACAAAAAATATGTCACAGGATAGCCCAGATTATAGAATAGTAAATGACACTTTCATCTTCGCGCTCATCCAATCTATTGAAGGTTCATGAAGAGGATGTTAGAGGAAGTAACTAACAAGGTGAGGGCCATTAGGGCCTATTATATACAATTCAAAACATTCACATATATTCGGGTGGTAGGGTCCATTTTGAACTTGAATAAGTTTCCTAGGTACCCATCTGACTTGATAATTACTCTAGAAATGGCCAGGCAGCTCGCAGATGCCTATGAGCATATAAAGAATAAGAAGAAGCATTTCTAGGACTTCCCTATTCTTCTAGGCCCATAAAATCTACAAGACATGAAAGTTTTCAAATCCTTGGCCTTTGAGTGGGATGAGTTACTACTTCAACTATACAAAATAGTCTGACCCAAATTCAAACCAATAGGTACATACAACCACATTATTGGAAAATTCTATATTCATGAACCACACCCTGAAGATCACTGGATAAACTATGTAGATGATCATGAGGTTAGAATCAGGGACTATTACAGGATGTCCCTTACCCTTACACAAGAGACCTTGAAGACTTGAATTCCATCAAAGGTTTGGGAAAATGATTTGGATAGGGTGCCAGAGTCAATTTACACTAAGGAAAAAATATACAATAGGCTCATCATGAATGTAGAAATTGATAAGGATGAGCATGATGATATTGAATTACAAGCTAGGCATGTGATCCGAACAAATGAAATGTGGATTAAGAGACCTTATCAGATGGATCCAATCCCTATGAATACATTGATGGAGCCACTCAAGAAAGTGGATAAGCAACGTGGAGAGAAGTCTATAGTGCCCCAATATAAGAAGGATCCACCTCAGAAACCTAGCATAGTTTATGGTCATGAACATGTGGTAGAGTATGGTCTAAATCCAAGGCACAAGGCTCCAAAAAATAGGATGACTAGGCAGATAGATCCTATAGTGGGTGTTCATGGGACTTTGTGACCAGGTTTGCCAACAGATGTAAGTTGTCATTGGGTACCGGGGTACCGGCCAACTTGGCCTATAAATTTTGTCTATGGAAATGAGATTCCTTGGGCCTTCAAGCACATGAGAGTCAGGTCTCAACAACGCAGGAGCTTAGTGGGGAATGTGACTATTTTTTTGGGGGGGATAGCTGGTTATCTTGGCTCGTCTTCTCTAGGGATTCAAGTAAGAGGGGTTTCCTACAAGAATTTACTAACTTTACCAAATAAAATTCAAAAGATACTGCAAGGTTATAAATATTTCATCTACCTATAGTTATGTCAAACATTTAAAACATCAACCAAACTCTAACATGCTACACTAAATATCAAAGAAATAAAGAACTATCAGCTCATATTTAATCAATAGCGAGGAAAAAGGAGGTCATTAATCTACTTAAAATATCAGAGAAAGGGACATAAAGAACATACAACACAAAATACCATTAACCCACAGATCAGAATGCTAGCAACAACATTGATAGAACCCTTCCTTCTTCATTAACATGTTTCCTGCAAGCACTAGTATGTACAATAATGGTGGCTCCAGGGGAGATTTTGACTACTGAAAGCTTGTTAAAACTAAGGAGCATTGAGCTCTACAACTAAGAACTGATAAAAATGAAATGCTATTAGTTATGGATAGCAAAATCATTAATTTTTCTGACCCTTGGAATGAGGTCAAACTTTTTATTTATACAAAAGATTTGACCTAAAACTAACCTAACTTATTTTACACTCAATAATATAATACTATTTCTAGTGGTCGGTACTACCTACACCATGCCACAAAAGACCTCAAGACGGAAAAGGTTTGACATGTCAGAAGAATGAAACAAGGAAGATGGAGTGGAAGAATTGACCTCGAGAAGGGAGCTGTAAGGAGAAGAGAAGAAATCTGATCCCTCGAGGATCAAGGCTACATGCCTCATAAATGGGAGAGTGGCCCATTATCTTTGATGCACCAAGTGTTATGTTGGAGCAGATCCTTGGGAAGACCACCTGTCAGGACCATCCAATTGAGCCGATGTGCCCTACTGGAGTCATCCCTAGAACCTGGAGAACCATGCTGCTCCTTGCTACTTTTGAGAGATTTTAACACCTGGCCTATGCCTTCTTCGTCTATGCCTTGATGTTGTCGCACTGGCCATGGACAACCTCTAAACTCTCTTGCACCTCTCCACCCCCATTCTAGAATTCATCAACCAATTTTATGACATCATGTGTTCAGAGCATCATCTTAGACAACCTTGTCAATTTCTTCCTATCAATATCTTTGGGGACATAGTACTGAGACTCCATGAATTCATCAAATTGCCCAAGGACATAGTCCTCTTGGGTGCATGATCCACTAGTAAAGGGGTCAACTTGTGACACCCTTACCATAAAAGCTTCAAATATGCCCAAAGGATACTGGGCGGCGATTATTTTATCTTTTAGGGCCTTGACTGGATTCTTGCAGACCTCAAGCCTAAGAGAAAGTCTTTAATGCTAGGCCCAGAGGGAATATATGTTTCATCCCCCAGAATTCCTACCTCTATGGCAGCCTCTTCTCCAGCGTTGAAAATCTCTTCCAGCCCAGCCTTCCATTTCTCATAGTTTCCCAAGTCCAATTCCCATACGTCAACGGAGGCACTTGCTTGATGGAGGAGGAGGTGGATCTGATAAAGATCTGGGAGTGACACTACTAAGAATTTCCTTATGGGATCTATTTGTTATGTGATCCACCCATCAACATCCTGGGCCTTCTTTTTTATGGCCCTTAGAGAACCCACATCGCCCTGTGCAAGAGGCAATCTGGAGGCAAAAGATTCTGGGTGGACCTTGGCTAGAGGCTGTGTAAGTTCTGCCAGAAGTGTGAGGAGATTTGCATTTTTTTCCCTTTCCTCCTTTAACTTATGGCCCTGCTTGGCGTATCGAGCCTCTATTTCCCTAGGGGCCTCCTTCAGCAGGTCTAATTCTCCCTGCTTGTCTCTTCTCACTAGAGCTACTTCTGCAATTGTATAGTCTTCGGGCCTTACGGCCGTTGTATCTACATCTAGAGGAGGGCTTGCGACTGTCACAACTGTGTTGCCAGTTGGACCAGTCTGGAGAGTATGGACTGTCTATGCCTTCTTAGAATTTTGGGCCATCATCTCTTCCAGGGAGAGCAGAGAACTTGTTGCTACTGTTGGTTGTATTTCTAGTTTTTGGTCTATTTCCTAAGTTTTGTGTTCTTTACTCTAGTTTCATGCTTCGAAGTAGAGGTCTCTCAGTTCTTGTGCCTTTTCCCTGTCAAAGTTTTCAGGTTTTCAAGTCTAAATCAATGGTAATGTGTAGAAAACCTTGAAACCCTAGGTTTTTTTTGGTATTCTGAATTGAAAAGAAACCCTAGAGCATCTTTCACTTATGTTTTGTTGTTACCTTTTTGGTTCACTTAAGTCATGTGTTACATTTGATTGCCTAGTCGCATAACTTAAATGGCATATTCCCTTTTTCTTTCTGATTTGGCAATTAGCTTGTGTCGTGTGGTCTCTTTCAAAAATAGAATATTCCTTTAGCCTTATAGAACTTTGCAATTTCTTCATATCGCGTAGTCGCGGGATAACTAAACAGGTCAGCAGTAGATGAAGGGACCCACAAATAGGTCATGATGTCGCAGGAAATTATCAGTAGTTAAGGATTTGTCATGAGACATCACGATTACTTTATGTCGCATAAATTGCTAAATGGATCTGACATTAAAAGATTAGTGCAAGGCTTTAGTCGCGTAGTCTCTGGAAAGAATCATGGTTAAGTGAAAATGACTGAGACTACTTCGTGACTAACTATTTGAAGTTTGAAATAAAGCACAGTTGAGTTGTTGCCAGATGCTGGAGATGACTCAGCTTTTCGTTATGCAATGTAGAAACAAGTGATCATGTGACATGTGTCAGAAGGTAAGTGGATTTCAAGATCTTATCACGTGGTCGCAAAAAGGTAAGAATTCATTCAGTGACTACGAGACTAAATTAAGGGCTTCTGTTTGTCACAAAGTCTTTGAAGATTTGGAGGGTATGATAGATTACTTGGTGACTTGGTGGAAGCCTTCCAATGAAGAGATTAAAAGATCCTGCGATAGTCACAAAGTATGAGAAAAAGATAGTCCAAAAGGAAAAGTGCTCGCGACTTGGAGCTAGGGGTATGTCGCGTTGTCGTTAGATGAAGTAAAGGGCAAGATACCTGTTGCATTATCTATAAGAAATTTGATACTTAACATTTGTATTCTATGATGGGGCGAATAAGGGTAGTCGTGGGGTCTTGCGAAGGAAAGAAAGCATTTAGCGAATGGGAGATAACTGTGAAGGCTAAAGGCAACGGTTAGTCACGTAGTCTCTAAAAATAATGTGAGTTAATGTTAACCATTTGTGACTTTGATTTCTTCATTGTCGCATGATTGCCAGATGATAACTTTGGTTAACAGAGGTAAGGAAAGTGTGTAGTCGCTATGTCTCCAGATAAATCATGGGTTAAAGACTTGGGTCAGTGACAGAGAAATTGTATGCAGTCACGTGGTCGCCTGATACCAGAATTTAAGAAAAGACGGCAGTATCTGATTTGATAATGTGAATTGTTTGCTGTCCAATGACAGGCTTAGATTTTGATTACTGTGCAAAAAGGGTTAGCTGAGATGTATGACAGGGAGCCAATTGTATGAAGACATGTCATCTCATTTGAATTCTTTAACATTTTTCTAAGGATTCAGTTTTATGAATTTGATTTCCTATCACGCTCATGGAACTATGGCTAGGTTTTCAATCAATTTCACAGTATGTTGAATTAAAGATAGAATTGATTTTTTTGAGCCATGTACTTGGAATAGTTACAATAGAGAGCTCATTGTGTATTCATTTTCATTCACCTTGCTTTCATAATTTTAAAGCCAAGAAGTACCACGTATTCAGAGAATAGAAAATTGTTGAAGTTACAAAGTGTTCAGTTGATCAATAGGCTGTGAATTTCTGAGAATTGTGCACAGAGGAGTTGGCTGATTCTTAGAAATAGATTTGTTTCAATATTGGTAAAGAAGAAGATATTCAAGCATGACAAACATGAGTAGAGTAGTCAGTTTTGCTTCGACCAGTGGTGGAGGTGACAAGGTAAAGGGAAAACCAAACTATTCTGATGATTTTCTTAGGTTGCTTCCTGGTTCGACTCAGAATAAAAGAGAAAATTCTAATGTGCTCATAGATGATTATTGCAATGTAAGAGATGCTAATACTCTAGGAACAACATGTTTTTCACTTTTCTCTTACTTCTACAAGAATTCTGATAAATCTATCCCAGTGTCAAACCCTTGGACTTATGGTTTAGCTAGGTTAATTGTTCCTGATGTATACATAGATGTAGATTTGTTCCTAGATCTTGCCAGCCATTATGATTCTTTGTTTAAAACAATTAAAAGGAGTGATGGTACTGCCCTACTAATCCTTAACAGAAATTCTTTCATGCAAGATTTTGGCTTATATAGCACTATGTCTACCAAAATTGACATGACAAAGCGGGAATAGAGGTATAATTTGAAGCCTGGTATTGCTAGAGGCCAGTTGCAAAAGCATATGTTGAAGGAAGTGCAAAATTATTTGGATCCTATGTCTAGGACAAGCCCATATTACTACAATGATTTACAGTTTTATATTAAGTATATCTCCTATGCCCTATGTAGAGTGCTAGGGATAGATGGTGAAGCAGAAAAGATCAATGCTAGCATATTAATGATGGTGTTGGATTTACAAGAGGTGAATTCTAGCACTAGTTATGATTACATATAGCATATCATAGATTAGATGCATGAGGGATTCATTGCGACTCAGAAGAAGTTGAAAGACCCTAAGGAGAAGGAGCCTAAGTTCCTCCATTATTCCATTCTTATGCATCTTCTGTTATATTTTAATTTTGTGATCATGGATGTGAATAATTTGGCCACTCAGTGGTTTTACCAAGAAGGACCTAATCCTATCCAATTATGGGTTAGGGTTTGGAATTATACATCTAAAGATTGTGATTATTATGCTTTTCAAAATTGGATTGTGTATCTAATCGTACAAAGTCTTGGTATTAGCAAGACAAGGCTCCCCATTAAGGTCATGCAATTATTGAGGCCAAATGAGTATATGGATAAGTGGGAGGGAAAACATAATTGGGGTGATTTATTCTTGGAAGAAAATTATACTATCATTAGGGTATATGGGTGTATTCATCCACCTCATCTCTTACCTTACTATGTACCAGCAAGAGTGGCTGCAATCAAGTTTATATGGCAGCTGTTGTTAACAGACAATGAGCATTTTGCACCACATAAGAAGGGGACTTTGACCCCTAGAAAGTTTAGAATTTATAATTTTACAATTGGTAAAGGTGCTATTGATGTAGTAAGTCGATGGTTGGAAGGGTGCAGAATGGGGGTAGCTTCTTACAGATATATTGACCCAGAAGGCTTCATGGCAGGGGTGAGAAAATTGTATACTTCTACAATCCCTATTACCAATGTCCACTGTGAGTGCATAGAAGAAGATGCTACAAGGAACATTCTGGATGAAGATGAGATTCAGAAAAGAAGAATAAGGATTCAGGTGTTGCTAAATATTGAAAGATAAATTAAAAGAAATGGGTTGACTTTTGGGGGTTTTTACCCTGATCTCCTATATTTTGACAAGATCAAGGCCATGATAGACAATTATTATGTGCTTATTAAACAACTTTATACTGTTCTTGACAAGAAAGGTGCCCAAGAGATGAATCATTCAGAATCTGAATATGATAGTAGTAATGACAGTGATTATGCACGTCCTGCTAGAGATGTTCCACCATAGCAAGATGTTGCTGAAATACCACAGCTGGAGGGAACAGAGGGCCACATTGTTGACTTAACATTGGCCACACAACCTGATGACATAGAAGAGCCTACTACTAAGAGGCAGAAAATGGAAATAGGTCAACCTTCAGTTGAGGGAAAAGATAAGAAAAAGGATAAGGCTAGAGCCCTAGTACCTAGAAATAGGTTATATTATCATAACCTAAGGAAATTAATTAGGGAAGGCAAGAAGAAACAACCTGATTTGGAGGACAATGTTGAATTACCTCTTAAGGACTGTGTTGATGAAAGATTGATCCATCAACAAAATTTTTTGAATGATGACAACTTTGTCAAAACTGAGGAGTTTAAAGACTTCCAAAGATGGCACAAGAAGGAGCAGATAAGAGCTCAATTGACAATTGATGGCAAAGAGACAATAAAAAATGAGGCTTTAGTGGCTCTGCATTCTTATGATCCTAAAAGTGAGGATATTTCAACTGAGGAAGGTAGGAAATTGGTGCTAGGAAGTGGTATATTATTGGCTGACGGATGGGATTTGGCAGTTGCCTTCATAATTGACCAGATAAGAAAATAGCCAGATCTTAAAATGGCCAGTGAAGTTCAGATGGGAGATGTAATCAAGGGATTTGGGTATAGCCCAAAGTCTCAAGCTTTTGCAATGTGGAGTCTATGCCCAAAAGATCAGAAGCCCCAATTAGTAAACATTCAAGAAAAAATGGTGGGCAATCAGATGGTCTGGTCTGTGCAGAATACAGAGGATTTGGAAATATCCCAAATTATGACACATTGGGCTCACTTAAATGAGGAAAAAACTAAACAGTTCTCTGATAAATGTAGCACATTGTTAGAAGAGACAAGTGCATTGTCTAAAGATTGAGAGATGTGCCATATACAATTGCACCAGCAGGATCAGGTGATAAAAAGATTGATGAAAGAATTGGAAGAGAAGCCTGAGGTGGTATATGTGCCTACACAACCACCACCATTGCAGATTGAGGATAAAGAAAAATCAGAAGAGGTTGTTGAGAAAAAGTTTGAGGGAGAAAAGGAAAATGAAATTGCTTTGAGAGCATTAAGAGGTGTTTCACAACATAGAATTAAAATCTTGAAGGATAAAACTGATAATGTACTTAATGCCTATAATAAATTGACAGCTTTACATGCTGAGGTCATGGGATATCTTTCTATCTTGAACCTCTATTTTACTAAATGGTCTACCAGGGTAAAATTATTTGAAAATCTAGCATCTTTACAAACCCTAAGATTAGATTTGCCTGAGATAGTGACAGAAGTTGAAGATGAGATCAAAAGGGTCAATATTGCTCTCTCATTTTTTAAAGGCAAATTGAATCAAATAGAGGTTAAATTAAGCCTCTTTTCTAATGATTTTAATAGATTTGTTCCTTCCTTAAGGGGAGATGATGATCAAGTAAAGGCTTTAGATGCTTAGAGAAATGAATTTGATAGCAAGATGCCTAGTGATGAAGCTTTTCTCTTGGGAGTAGATGTTGATGTTGAGGGATTCAATAATATATTGGATGAGGCTTTCAAGGCAGAAACTAACATCAACAAGTTTCTAGTAGATGTTAAGAACAACACTGATTTTAGATGGGACAGACAAAAGGTACAAGTACAAAGTACTCAGGACTTCAACTGGCCATCAGATGATGAAGTGAAAGAATGGGAGTTGATGACCACACCCAAGAGAAAGAAGCCAGCAGTTGAAGAAGAAATCTTGGACGAAGAGTAGAGGTGAACACTTGGCGCCTCACTATTGAAGATAAAGAAGTCAATTATTGCAAAGGGAGAGTGTTGGTGAGTATGTAATCATGGTCATCCAGACTCAACATAAATACTACCAGCTACCATATATACAAATCAGATTGAAGTCACCAAATTGGGAGAAGAACAAAGAATATCTGTTTTCATCTTTTGACTTGGTCGTTCCACCGCTTCTTCTCTCTCTCTCTCTCTCTCTCTTTTTGTAGTTTTAGGGTTAGGTTTTTTGTGACCATCAAAATCTTGTTGCATCCTAAAGAAAGGGATTCCAAGATGGTCAAAAAACATATATATATATATAGTAAAAAATTTGTATTGATAAGGAGGATGAAATATATTGTAGAATTTAGACTTTCAGACTTTCTGTCTGTCTGTTGAAGTTGCAAAACTTTTCATGTATGAAAGCTGGATCATATAACTAAAATACGATGTAATTTTACTCTCTTCTATTGTTGTCTCTTTATTTCCTATGTATTCTCTTTTACGTTTAAATCTGCAAGGCATTTTTAAGTGTTCTGGTTGCTAGGTGACTATCTAATTGCTTACAAGTTTCTTTTAAGAAAAGAACTAAGTTTTGTGAGTAGTTTCAGGGAGCATAATAATATTCAAAGATTTGATACAATAGTCTAGAGGTAACTAGGTAATTTGTAAGGCAACTTATATGAATTGCATGTGGGTTGTAAGGCAGCTTATAGTATTTTATTTTTATGAGATCTTAGTTTAATGACTCTGTAACCCAAAGGACAGGCACTAATCTAGAATATGGTCTGATAATTAATCATCATCCAAGATTTTCAAAATTATTCAATACCATTTTAATCAAAATACTCTTGTTACTAAGAACAAACAAACTGAACTCAGTAAGGAATCATGTCAATAGGAAAATTTCCATTCTAGTGATTCCTTGGAGAGTGAATCAATTAGGTTATCCCTCCTAAAGAAAAAAGAAGAAGGATGAAAATCCTTATCTCATTGGTGTATGTTGTTAAAACCATAGCCTGGCTTATAATACTCTATTTCAAACTAATCATTGCAATCTCTCGATTATTATACAAGTTGTTATAGTGAGGTTTTGGGTTCATAGCCAGTGAATGAACTAATCCACCAAATACATAGGCTGAAGTATCAGTAATCTTTAAAAGGTAATACCTGCCTGAGTCTGTAGAGCTCAAAAATGAAGGAGGTGATAATAGATATCCCTAGTGTTATCAAATACCTTAGCAATTAGCCTTTCTCTTGCCTAAAAGAGGTTCCATTCAAGTGTAAAAGGTATAGTGTCATCATTAGGTAAGTGTTGCAAGAAAAAGAGCTAACAAATTGGCGACTCTACTGGGGAATAAGAGATTATAGAATTTGATTGAGAAGTTTTAGAATATCTTGTTAAAGTAATCAGAAGTCTCAGGTGTTTCAAAGAGTAAAATTTTACAAATAATCTTGATGTTTGTTGTCATATTATCCTTTGATAAGTGTTCATTCATCCCAATTTATTGGGTGGCGACTCTAAAAGAAAATCTCTGAGATTAGTGGAAGGTTAACAAATGTCTTTCGGAATGAATACTAGGTCAAGGGTGAGAACTGATCCTAAGAGGGTATTACATGATGGACTCCCATCATCCTCAAGAATGGGAATGTCTTGGAGGAAAAAGAGAGATTAGGTTAATATGGATGAGACCCCTCCAAGAAATAGAGAGGGTAATGTAAGGAGAGACACGAATACCAATCAACACTCTCATGATGGAAATAATTTAGAATATGAAGAGGCTATTGAAAGAGTGTTGGACACTCCCAGAGTAAATTCTACTTCAAATGAGAGAGAGGAGATTAGTACACCTAGTTCATATTCAGAAGATGCTCCTTCAGATATGCTAGCAAATGAAGAAAAGTTCATTTTGAAATATCTCACCCTAGTTCAACAAATGAAAAAAGAGAGAGAATTAAGAAAGAAAAAGAATGATCATAAGGATGTGGACAAAAATAGAAAAAGATCTTCAAAACATCAAGTTGTTAAAGATACAAATAGGTTTCAGAATAACCAAGAAATACCTTTCACTCATAAGGTTTCTATTTTACAGATAAATAAAGGTAAACAAAAGATGAGTGAACATAGAGATCAAGAACCTAAGTTTCAGAAGCCTTTGATAGAACAAATGTCCAAGTTAGAGATTGACCTGGAAAGGTTGAGAGTTGAAAAGGAAACCATGGAAAAAATGTTAGAAAAGGCTCAAATGGAAGCTGCAACAATTGAAATGAAGAAAAAGACAGATTTTTTGCAGTCTTCAAAGTACTCTCATACTGGACCTGAAGATATTACAGCCTCTAAAACTAAAGCTACTACTTCTAAAGAGGATGATAGTTTTCAAAGAAAACCACTACATACTGAAAGATACAAACAGTTTAACTTTGTTGGTATCTCTGGATACCCTAATGCTTTTCCTAAGGATGTGGGTGATGTGG
Source organism: Thuja plicata (assembly GCA_018584345.1). Classification (NCBI taxonomy): domain Eukaryota; kingdom Viridiplantae; phylum Streptophyta; class Pinopsida; order Cupressales; family Cupressaceae; genus Thuja; species Thuja plicata. The sequence continues at coordinate 2,597,064 of MU225019.1, read as the reverse complement.
GAGAAAAGCTCCCAAAGTTTGCAGGTAATAATGTCATTTCTTGTGAAACACATTTAAGGAAGTTCAACGATTTTGTTGATGACTTAAATATCACCCATGAGGATGTATTAATGAAATTATTTGTTTATTCCCTAGTCGAAGATGCAAGAGAATGGTTTAGGAGTCTTGCTAATGGATCAGTTGTCTCTATGGATGAGTTTATTGAATTTTTTAAAAATCAGTATGGAGATAAAACAAATAAGGGATTTTTATTGAATGAGTTCAATAATATCAAGAAAAATTAACATGAGGAGGTCACAGAGTTTAACACAAGGTTTCAAAGAGCTATGCACAAACTATTTCAAAAGATAAGGCTAGATGAGGAAGTATGTCTAGCAACTTATTTGAATGCTTATGATTCCAAAATGGGATATGCTCTAAGAGATAAAAACCCTAGAACTCTTACTGATGCTTATAAAATAGCAGTCAATATTGAAATGAACAGAAGAGTATTTGGTAAGTTAAATAGGAGAGATGATTCCAGGTTTAGTAAGAGCAATTTGAAAGAACCAGAGTACAAAGAATATAGATCCCCTCAAAATAATAGACCTTCTTATAATACTACTCACAATCCTCAGAATAGAATGCAAAATCATCCATATGGAACTCAGTTCAAAGATGGGAAGCCTATTGTTACATCAAAGAAAGAAAAGATAGACAACAAGACTCCATACCCTCTTCATAGAAATTCTTTCCATTTTTGTAATGATGATACTTGGTGTGAAGCTTGTGAGGCTCCTCATAACCCTAATTTTTGTGTTATTTCCTTGGATTTAAAAGAAAATGAGGAATAGTGTGATCATAGTATGAAAAATACTTATTCATGCCATGATATTGATTCAAACAGTGAAGAGGAAAATCATGATTCCTATGTTTCACAAAGGAGGGTTGAGAATCACCATCAACAGATCTTATCTGACAGTGAAATTGATGAAACTGATGATAGTATAAGATGTTATGCTTAGGATGGTCAGGATTTTCCACTCACAAGAAAATCTTAAGATGAAGAAAAGGCTAGAATTACTGTGGATTTAGTGAACAAAGCTAGAAGCAATTACCACTTAAGGAATAGGGTGGTGGGTGGTACTGGTAGCCAACCCTCGGGTGTTTTTATAAAGGAGAATAAAATAGACACTAAGTATGTTCAGAAAAAGGAAGGACCTAGTGAAAATTTGAATAAACATAAGGTTAAGATTATCACAAAAGCCGTAGAGCCAAATGTTATACAAAAGGAAGATGTAAAAGGTCAAGAAAAAATTGTTCCTATCCAAAAGATAGAAAATAAAAGGTTGAAAGAGTCAGTTAAAAAGGAACACAATGAAGAGAATGATGTTATTATTAATAAATCAAAGCATTCAGATATTGGATATACTCCAGTAGATATGGGTCAATGTTTGTCCCAGATGACAGTTAAGGTACCATTTCTGGAAATGATGAGGATCAAAGAACATAAGGAAAAAGTGATGTCATTATTAAACAGTGTACCCATAATAAAATTTCAGAACCCAGTAGATGTTTCTGAGAAGCCACCTATCAAGGGAAATGAGGATGAGATGTTGACATCTGAAATTCCTCAAATATTCTTGAATGAAACTTCTTCTCCAAAGGTGGTGGACCCATTTTTTCTTTCATTAATAATTAATGATAAAATGCTCAAGAATTGTATGATTGATTCAGGAGCCTCTAATATAGTTATGCCAATTGAGATCATGAGGGAAATGGGGCTACAAGTTGATACACCTTATGGAAGATGTAGAGCTATGGATTCTAGAGAAGTCCCTGTAATTGGTACTATTAAGGCCATGCCTTATAGACTAGCAGTTTTCCCTGATGTAGTGATGACTATGAATGTTCTTGTGGTTGACATATCACCTCATTATGGCATGTTGTTATCAAGAAAATGGAGTGCTTCAATGGGAGGGAGTATACAAAATGATTTGTCTTTTGCTACTTTCAACATTGTTGGAGAAAATGTTAAGGTCTTGAGGGAGAGCAGGACTCCCCACATGATAGAAAAATTTGAAGACGCCACTATTAACTATTGCATTGACATAGACATGGAAAATTTTAGGATGCAAAAAGATGAACTTTATTGTCAAGATCAGGAAGCTGACCCTTTGAACAAAGAATTAATCTTGCAAGAAGATGGATTATGGAAAATATACTTTGATGGTGCTTTCTCTAAAGAAGGATCAGGGATAGGAGTATTGTTGATATCCCCATCAGGTACAACTTTCAAGTACTCATTTCTGTTAGCTTTTCAATGTACAAACAATACTGCAGAATATGAGGCTTTATTCTTAGGACTTGAAATTTCTATCAAACATGGTATAAAATGTTTAAAGGTTTATGGTGACTCTGATTTAGTGGTAGCACAATTCAAATCCAAATATGTTGTAAAGAATGATAGATTGAAAATGCACAAACATGCTATTTGGGATCAACTTGAGATGTTTGATGCCTTTAATATAACCTGGTTAGAAAGGTCAAAAAATATTATGGCTAATTTTCTAGCAAATGTTGCTTTAAAAAATGATGATTTGACCTTACATGGGGTATCAATACTGGAAGTCAAAACAAGACCAGTTGTTCTGGACAACACATACAACTAGCAGGTGTTCCAAGATGATCAAGATATTCTAAGGTTCATGCAATGTTTGGATCAAAATGAAAACCAGAGCATAGACTGCAGTTCCTTATTAGAATTAGATGATGGAAAGGACTACATCTTTGGAAATGAGGTTGTCCAATTAAGTTCTAATCAAATTCCTAGGGGTTTGGTTGAGCTTGAAGCATTGTTTGTTAGCCAGCAAAATGATTCAGCAAAGCTAAGCAATACCAACAATGAGGATTTGGAAGAAATAAATATAGGATCTGAAAATAGTCCTAAAATAGTTTATATAGGAAAAGGTTTAGACTCTCATGTAAGGATCAATCTGATCAAGTTACTGAGAAAATACGAGCATGTCTTTTATTGGTCATATGAGGACTTGAAGGCATATAGAGAAGACCTTTTTTAGCATGAAAGTCCTTTGAAATTAGATGTGAAGCCGTTTAGATAGAAACAAAGGCCTATTAACCCCTTGTTGGCTCCCAAGATGCAGCAGGAGTTGATGAAACTCAAGGATGCTGGGATAATCCAGCCCATGAGACATTCAACATGGGTATCAAATCTAGTGCCAGTTAGGAAGAAAAATGGTGACATCAGATTATGTGTTGATTTCATAAACCTCAATATTGCTTCATTGAAAGATAACTATTCACTGCCTTATATGGAAGCAATGTTGCATAGGGTAATTGGTTGTGAATTGTTTTCCATGATGGATGTTTTTTCAGGTTACAACCAAGTTTATTCAGAGAGTCAAAGCAGTATAAAACTGCATTTACTACTCCATGGGGAACATACATATATATGAGGATGCCTTTTGGATTAATAAATGCAGGGGCAACTTTTCAGAGACCTATGGATGTTGCTTTCAAAAAGTTTATTGATCTATTCATGGTTATTTATCAAGATGACTTAACTGCATATTCCAAAAAGGCTATTGATCATTGTGATCATTTGGGTAAAAATTTTAATAACGCATTGGAATATGGTGTTTCATTAAATCCTAAGAAATGTCATTTTATAGTCAAAGAGGGAAAGTTACTTGGACATATAGTATCTAGAGAAGGGGTAAGAATAGACCCTAAGAGAGTAGAAGCAATTCAAAAGGTGATTGCTCCAAAAAACTTAAAGGGTGTACAATATTTCTTAGGAAAGATTAACTTTGTTAGAAGATTTGTGGCCAATTCTGCTGAAATTGTTAAACCCATTATAAAATTGCTAAAGAAATATGCCAAGTTTGTTTGGAGTGAAGAGGCCCAACAAGCTTTTGAAAGGATAAAAAAGGCAGTGCAGGAAGCTCCAGTGTTGAAATCTCCAGATTACACTAAGCCTTTCTCTTTGTTTTCATTTGCATCATTTCATACAATTGCTGCTATATTGCTTCAGAAAGATGAACAAGGATTTGAACATCCCATAGCCTTTTATAGTATATCCTTGCAGGTTGCAGAGCTTAACTATGAAGTAATGGAGAAGCAAGCATATGCATTGGTGAAGGTTGTGAAGTCTTTTAGGCCCTACTTGGTTTGTACTAAGGTGCAGGCTTTTGTTCCTCATTTAGCAGTAAAGGATATTCTTACACAGTCAGAGGTGACTGGTAAGAGGTGCAAGTGGATTACAAGAATTCAAGAATTCAATCTGGAAATCAATATCACCAAATTGATAAGAGGACAAGGCTTGGAAAAGCTTATGACAGAAGAGAACCTGGATTTAGTATAATTAAATCAGACAGAAGCACACGACCAAGCCATTACTAGTATAGAGAGGCAACCATATTATAGTGATATTGTTTTCTTCCTCAAACATGCTAAGTGTTGTCTAAAAATAAAAAAAGGAGCCTAAAATTGCAAGCTCAAAGGTATGCTTTGATTCAAGGTGACTTGTTTTGGAAAGATAAGAATGGTGTACTATTTTTATGCCTTGACAAATACCAAGCTGAGAAAATTCTGATTGAGATGCCTGAAGGAGAATGTGGAGGTCACTTTTCTGCTAAAACCATTGCCCATAAGATTTTGAGAGTAGGGTATTATTGGCCTACTTTGTTCAAAGATACTTATACACATGTCAGGAAATGTGAACCATGTCAGAGGTTTTCCAATAAACTAAAATTTGTTGGTGCTCTGTTGCTAAATCTAGTGAGTACTGAAGCTCCTTTTTCTATGTGGGGGATTGAATTTATTGGTGAATTTCAAGAAAAATCTAGTGCAGGGCATAGTTGGATATTAGTTGCCATAGATTATTTTACCAAATGGATTGAAGCTATACCCACAAGGAAAGAAACAAGTAAGGTGGTTACTGAGTTTCTCTTGGAAAATATTCTGACTAGGTTTGGTGTGCCTAGTAAATTAGTAATGGACAATGCTATGAGTTTCAGATCAGAGGAAATGACAAGTTTCTGTAAGAGGTATGGGATTACAATATCATACTCATCCCCATATCACCCATAGGCCAATGGACAAGCTGAGTCTAGCAATAAAAGCATATTGAAAATACTGAAGAAGAATCTTGAACAAACTAAGAGAACATGGCACACAAAATTGAAATTAGCTCTTTGGGCTGATAGGGTAACACTTAAGAAGGCAACTGGTAAATCTCCTTTTGAGTTAGTATATGGTTTACAAGAAATATTGCCAATTAAAAATCTATTACTCGTTTGTCAATTCATACAAGAAGAACATTTAGATGTCTCTGACAATATGCAAAATAGAATGATGCAGTTGATTGAATTGGATGAGACAAGGAGAAATAGTTAGAGAGAAAAGGTGAAGCTACAACAAAAAATGAAATATCTGTTTGATAAAAGGGCTACTGAGAGAAAGTTCCAGATTGGTGATATATTTTTACAATGGAATGCAAGGGTAGAGGACAAAGGAAAACACAAGAAATTTGAGTCTTTATGGCTAGGACCTTCCATTATTTCAGAAAAATTTGGCAAAGACTCATATTTGTTGAAGAACATGGAAGGAGAAAGTTTTGAGTTGCCTATGCATGGGCAATTTTTGAAGCCTTTCTTTGATTAAAAGTTAAGCAATGCACAAGTGAGTATGTATCATATGTAAATCTTTCCCTTTTTGTTTAGTTCTGTAAATATTTCCCTTTCTATTTTAGGGTTTTGCTCTATTTTGAGGTGGTCTGTAACCAGAGATTCTGTGGTTCTTTGCCATAAACTATGTTTAGTCAATCCTCATTAGAGCCACTGTTGGTTGTATTTCTAGTTTTTGGTCTGTTTCCTGAGTTTTGTGTTCTTTACTCTAGTTTTGTGCTTTGAAGCAGAGGTCTCTCAGTTCTTGTGCCTTTTCCCTGTTGAAGTTTTTAGGTTTTCAAATCTGAATCAATGGTAATGTGCAGAAAACCTTGAAACCCTAGGTTTTGTTTGGTATTCCAAATTGAAAAGAAACCCTAGGGCGTCTTTCGCTTATGTTTTGCTATTACCTTTTTGGTTCACTTAAGTCATGTGTTACATTGGATAGCCTAGTCGCATAACTTAAATGGAATATTCCCTTTTTCTTCCCGATTTGGCGATTAGCTTGTGTCGCGTGGTCTCTTTCAAAAATAGAATATTCCTTTAGCCTTATATGACTTCACAATTTCTTCATATCACGTAGTCGCGGGATAACTAAAAAGGTCAGCAGTATATGAAGGGACCCACAGATAGGTCGTGATGTCACAAGAAATTATTAGCAGCTAAGGATTTGTCATGAGACATCTCAATTACTTTATGTCACATAAATTGCTAAATGGGTCTGAGGTTAAAAGATTAGTGTAAGGCTTTAGTCGTGTAGTCTTTGGAAAGAATCATGGTTAAGTGAAAATGACTAAGACTTCATGACTAACTGTTTGAAGTTTGAATTAAAGCACAGTCGGGTTGTCGCCAGATGTTGGAGATGACTCAACTTTCCGTTATGCAATGTAGAAACAAGTGATCATGCGACATGTGTTAGAAGGTAAGTGGATTTCAAGAGCTTATTGCATGGTCACAAAAAGGTAAGAATTCATTCAGCGACTACGAGACTAAATTAAGGGCTTCTATTTGTCGCAAAGTCTTTAAAGATTTGGAGGGTATGATAGATTACTTGGTGACTTGGCGGAAGCCGTCCGATGAAGAGATTAAAAGATCCTGCGGTAGTCGCAATGTCTGAGAAAAAGATAGTCCAAAAGGAAAAGTGCTCGCGACTTGGAGCTAGGGGTATGTCACGTTGTCATCAGATGAAGTAAAGGGAAAGATACCTATCACATTGTCTATAATAAATTTCATACTTAACATTTATATTCTACGATGGGGCGACTAAGGGTAATCACGGGGTCTTGCAAAGGAAAGAAAGCATTTAGCGACTGGGAGATAACCATGAAGGCTAAAGGCAATGGTTAGTCGCATAGTCTCCAAAAATAATGTGAGTTAATGTTAACCATTTGTGACTTTGATTTCTTTATTGTGGCGTGATCGCCAGATGATAACTTTGGTTAACAGAGGTAAGGAAAGTGTGTAGTCACTGTGTCTCCAAATAAATCATGGGTTAAAGACTTGGGTCAGCGATAGAGAAATTGTATGCAGTCGAGTGGTCGCCTGATACCAAAATTTAAGGAAAGGAAGCAATATCTGATTTGACAATGTGAATTATTCGTTGTCCAATGACAGGCTTAGATTTTGATTACTATGCAAAAAGGGTTAGCTGAGATGTATGATAGGGAGCCAATCGTATGAAGACATGTCATCTCATTTGAATTCTTTAACATTTTTCTGAGGATTAAATTTTATGAATTTGATTTCTTGTCACGCTCATGGAACTACGGCTTGGTTTTCAATCAATTTCACAGTATGTTGAATTAAAGACATAATTGATGTTTTTTGAGCCATGTACTTTGAATGGTTACAATAAAGAGCTCATTGTGTATTCATTTTCATTCACCTTGCTTTCATAATTTCAAAGCCAAGAAGTACCAGGTATTCAGAGAAGAGAAAATTGCTGAAGTTACAGAGTGTTCAGTTGATCAATAGGCTGTGAATTTCTGAGAATTGTGCATAGAGGAGTCGACTGAGTCTCAAAAATAGATTTGTTTCAATATTGGTAAATAAGAAGAGATTCAAGCATGGAAAACATGAGTAGAGCAGTCAGTGTTGCTTCGACCAGTGGTGGAGGTGACAAGGTAGAAGACAAGGTAAAGGGAAAACCAAACTATTCTGATGATTTTCTCAGGTTGCTTCCTAGTTTGACTCAGAATAAAAGAGAAAATGCTAATGTGATCATAGATGATTATTGCAATGTAAGAGATGCTAATACTCTGGGAACAACAGGTTTTTTGCTTTTCTCTTACTTCTACAAGAATTCTGATAAAGCTATCCTAGTGTCAAACCCTTGGACTTGTGGTTTAGCTAGGTTAATTATTCCTAATGTATACATAGATGTAGATTTGTTCCTGGATCTTGCCAACCATCATGATTCTTTGTCTAAAATAATTAAAAGGAGTGATGGCACTACCCTACTAATCCTTAATAGAAATTCTTTCATGCAAGCTTTTGGCTTATATAGCACTATGTCTACCAAAATTTACATGACAAAGCAGGAACAGAGATATAATTTGAAGCTTGGTATTGCTAGAGGCCAGTTGCAGAAGCATATGTTGAAGGAAGTTGTAACACCCCAAAAATGACATCTTGCAACCCTAACCAAGTTTGTTGCATTTGTTATTATTTTGAATCATCGAAGTCCTATTGTACTAGGCAATTCTGAGTTTTCACTGACTCTACTCGACCTAAGTGTCAAATGCAAAAAATCCTAAATCTGTATTAATCATACACTATGTTTAATTCTTAAATATCTATTGGCTAAACAAACCTTATGATTGAATTAATTTAATAATAAAGTCCTAGCACTTTAATTAAATTAAATTCACCCTCTTTAGCTAAGACACATGTAAAAGGAATTAAACAATATTTAATTATTAAATAAATATCCTCATTTCAATAATTGAATTTAATTATTTAGATAATTGAGAAAAAGCAATTATGAGGTCATATTTATTTAATTAATTGGATAATCTCTCCAAAAATCTTCTTCTATTCAGAATTGGAAACTACTCTTTAATTCTGCTTTAAAGAGAGAAAAATAGATAAAACAAATAAAATAATTAAATCAAAGAAAGAAAACAATTAAAGCAAAGAGATAACAATTTATTGAGTTATTTTCAATCAAGCTTTCTATTTTTAACTGGCTTTTCTATCTGTTTTATTCTGAAAAGGTAACTTTCCATTCTGAACAACCTCTGAGTCTATAAAAGAACTCTCATTCTTCATTTCAAGCCCGACCTGTTTTACTCACTTTTGCATTATTAGAATACTGAATTATTGTCATACTTCATATAGAATAACTTCATTTTTGCAATAGCATAACTTCAATTTCTAGAATAATGGCATTTAGCAATCATGTTTAGATTATCTCACATATTTCAATTCCTAGCTTAATCTTGCATTGTATTGCATTCATCATAATAAATCCTTCGTTCCTAGATTGGTCCATGCTTGTGAGTCTCTCATTCTGAGAGAAATTTAAAAAACCCCATCTGGATAGAAGGCAACAGGTTGAATCATGCAGGTAGATAAGATGAATAACCTCATATTCATTTTTGTGTGTACCTGGTGAAGAATGACTATGTTGAAGTGTGTGGTTGATTAAGAAGGCCAAAATTAACACATACATTTCTGGCGCCCACCATGGGGCAGGTATTTTTCTATCTGGCCTCATTTCATTTCATATTTTCTTTTTTTTTTGCATTCTGTCCGTACTTCCATACAGGTTCTGTTTTAATGTCGTGCGAACTTTCTTTTCGTATCGCGCGAACTTTGTAGTTCTTTGCATGGCATGAAAAACTAATTCACGCGATCTAGTGTACTTTGTTGCACAAACTTACATACCAGAGCTTTCAAATTTGATATATTTTACCTCAGTTTTCTAACCACCTGTTGTTTCTGACATCTATGTTTCTCTGATTTTCTCTTTTGAAACAGCATAACAGTGGTTTGCAGGATGCTGAGACAAAGAAAGCCATTATAAACTTCTGACATGTTTATTGCAGGACGCTGATATGAAGAAAGGCATTACAAACTACTAATGGGTTTTATTGCAGGATGTTTTTCGAAGACATTGCATGTTTTCACAACTTCTTATATCTATTTTTAGTAGTTAAAACACACTTCAGTTGGTGCTTAAAATGAATCATTGTCTTGCGTGATTGAAGTGTTTTTTAGATTGTAATCCTAAGAACTACATGAACGTATCCTCTCCCCTCACCTTTATGGATCTTGGGTGTAAGAGAAATTCATGTGATTCTTCTAGAGTGGCTACCTCCCGAGAGCTTTAGCAGAGCGGGTGAGAGTGGATGCCCAACCGGTAACAGGCTAAATCCAAGCCCTTCCAAACCGGTATACAAAAAATGCTATTGTGATTAATGTCACGATAGACAGGTGTGAATTCATTGTGGAAACCAAAATCTCCTCTAGTACCCTAGTGGTGCGTTAAAGTCCTGACATTGTTAAGGTGAAAGCCTTGCTTTGAACGGATTGGGAGAGCCCCCTTTATTGGGAAAATGACTTGATCACAACCACCTGAACGGATGTCCTTACTACAAACTGTTGTTCTAGTTTTCCAAAAATCCTCTATCTATTAGCGCGGAAGGTCAGTGACCAACTAAGACGCCCCACATTTTTTACGACTTTTAGTAGAGATAAAATCCCTTTGGGAAGCAATTCCTTTGGGGTTCAAAGCTTGGTATGCCTGAGAAGTGAGAGAATATGTAAGGAGGATCCCGTGCTTCCAAGCTTCTAAGTTATCCACTAAGAGTAAGTGTAGCTGAACTTTGGTTCAAGTGGAGATTCAACAGATATTGTCCTGGCTATCCTAGGATTGTAATGTGCTTGTTCTGGTATTACAAATATTCTGTTTAATGTGTTTTGCATGGGTGTATCACTTGAACAATCGAAACTATCATCAAAACACACAAACTGTCAATCTTGAACATGTCCAAAACAATCTGTAACTTGAACTATCTGTCAGAAAAATAGCATGATTTCATCTTGGAAAACACAAACTGGTCTTAACAGTCTGATTCTGTAAATGTCTTTTTCACCATTTGCATAGTTTCGCGTGAAGTTTCCCAAACTTTGCACCACCCCATGAAAATATTTGCGTGACTCGTAATACACTGTCGCATGAACTTTGGCATCAGCGAATTTATTCTGTTAGTCTTTATCCTGTTACTAGTGTCCTTTTTTGCGTGAACCAAGCATTTCTTTGCGCAGTTCAATGAGAATCTTCACGTGACATAGAATTTCATCGCGCGAAACTATAGCCTTTTATCCAAAACAGTGAGTTAAATTCTACCAATCAGTTATTCTTCAGTCAAATCTAGTCTCTGATATGGGTCTTTTTTTCTTCCATCTATCTTCACACAGTCTGAAACTTGGTTTTCTAGGTTAAGAACTATGGATTATTTCTTAAACTAGTCTTGTCTCATATCCTTTTGATCTCTCTCATTTGTGTTGTCATGCCTTGTGTCGCAATAGTCATCTCTTGGCTTGTTTTAGCCTGATCTTAGATGATTTGCACCAAGGATACTTCACCTTTTTGACACGTTTGTGAAATATTTGAGATAGTTTCAAGTTTGATCCTAGTTCACTTTCCTTGTTCAAAACTTTGTCTATGACTGTCACAACTCAAAGTGGCAAAAAATCTCCTTCAATCAATCAAGATGAATATGTACTTTCCACACCATTACCGGCTACATCTAGTGAGGAATCATCTCGATCTCCTTCCCTGGTATGATGACCTTACACTAAACGGTAATTTCCTATGGATCTTAGTAGGGTTCAAAATCCTTTGTTCCAAGAAGACCCAATTTCAGAGAACACTCAATCTTTTCACACCAAGTCTTTACACCTTGAATCCTTGCATTTTGGCAAGATGGCAGATCACGACCAATCATGTGCTGAGGCTAGCAGAAATGACCTCTTTAGAACTTGGGGTAAGTCACATTCTCAAGATCCCCCTAATGATGTAGAAGTTGAAATCACTCAAGAAGAAATTGCACAAGCTCGTGCTAACAAAGAATTCTGTAAAATGATGGGAATCCTACTAGCTGAAGAGAAAGAAAAATACATTCTTGAACTAGCCAATCAAGGGGCTAAGTTACCTTCCAATTATGTTGTAGAAACACTTATTGAGAAAGAGGAAGAAACTGAAAATTCCCTCTTGCGCAAAGAAATGCAAACCATGCAAAAGCAACTTTCTCAGCTCTTGAAAGAGAAAGACAAACCTGTCACACAATTCACGTTGGAAAGCATCTATCCTTTCCCATTTGATAAAGATCTTCACATACCTCCTTTTCCCAAAGGAGTTGAGCTTCCTAAATATGACAAATACTTGGTTACATCTGACCCTCAAGACCATTTGAGAGAATTTGGTGCTCTCTCAATGGAATTCATACATGACACAACCTATCTTATACGTCTTTTCCCACGTAGTTTGGGAGGATCAGCTATGGAATGGTTCTCTAGAATACCAACTGGCATCAAGACCTTTGACAAAATTGCCAATTTGTTTCTACAACATTATTCTCATAACATCCAACATCCGGTTCATATTCAAGATCTTTGCAACCTTAAACAAAATAATGTTAAACAAAAAGCTGTTAGAATTGAGACATTTATGATCAAGAAAGGAGAATTGACCTTACACAAGGAAAATAAACAAGGGTCTTCTTCCTCAAGCAAAGATAAATCCAAATTTTCCAAAAAGAACCAAAATGTCGTGAATGATGGTGTTGTAGACAATGTGACTACTAAGCCTTCCAAGGCTGCCTTTAATCTCACTACCACGATGCAAGTGGCCAAAACCACTGAACAGGCTGTGGCAGGATCCAAACCAAGCACTTCACAATTTTCTGGACCTAAACCTTGGGCTCCTAGACCCAAGTGAGAATTCACGTCTTTAGGAGAACCTCTTGAGGTAGTTTACAAGACTCTTGTAGACAACAATTTGCTTACTCCATTGGCTAATTCATGACCTTTTGATCCACAACCAGGACCTCATTGGTGGAATGAATCTGCTTATTGTGATTTTCACCAAAACAAAGGTCATAACATATCTTCTTGTCAAAAATTGCGGCATACAATCCAGGATCTGATTGATAGTGAAGTCATTGCTGTGGGAAGTCACAACAAAAATTCTGATCACCAAGATTTCAAAGATCCATTTCCTCTTCATGGAAAAGGTGATTCATCTAAAGGAAAAAATACTAATGCTAAGGTCAACTATACATACACCAATAATGACAATGTCATTAATATGGTTGAACCTGTGGATACTGAATATTGTAATGTCATCATTATCACGGGAAAGGAAGATACTTCCAAATCTAAAACACCTTCCATTTTGCGTGGGTCTGCACCTCAATCCTCTAAACAAGGACAATCTCAAGTGAGTGCTAATATTGTTACTCGATCTCGCACTAAAATCATTCAAAAAGGCCCTGAGCCTTCTATATCTACATCAACTCAACCTTCAGACAAAGCTAAGGTTGATTCTGCTACTAAGAATTCCAAAGTGGGTTCCTCATCTAATGCTGCCAATTACAACATTCTTGATTAATTGCAATGTACTAATGCTCAGATAACTATCTTTGAGCTCCTAAAAATTTCCCTGGCTCATAGGGAAATCTTGGACAAAGCCCTCACAGAGGAAAATGTCCCAAAAGATCTTGATCTTGAATGGTTTCAATCTATGGTAGGTCACTTGACCTCCTCACATTACTTGTCTTTCTCTGAGGAAGATGACCATTCTTTGAGTCACCCGCATAATAACCCGCTGCACATTGAAGTCATGATTGGTTCCAAGCTTATCCGCCATGTTCTCATAGATAATGGTGCTGGCCTAAATATTTTCTCTGCTAGTTTCCTTATTGAGTTAGGCTATGGTGAAGACCGCATTATTTCTCACAAAAAGATAACCATTAAAGCCTATGATGAGGAAGAACGTAAATCCAAGGGGCTAGTTGTTTTACCTATAAGAGTTGGTCCTGTTGAACGTGATGTTATCTGTCAAGTGCTTGACATTCCTTTGGCATACAATATTCTACTAGGAAGGCCATGGATCCATGAAATGCAGGCTGTTCCCTCTACATACCACCAGTGCATTAAGTTCCCATTCCATGGTTTTGAAGTTACTATACTTGCCAATACACGCTATGATTGCAATTCTCTCACTAAGTCTGCTGGTATCCTTGTCCCTACTAATAGAGAATCTATTGAAATCCTTGAGGATAAATTAAAAGAAATGGAAAAAGGTTTGACACTCAAAGAAACTGATATGGGTGGATATAAGATTGAGCATGTGCTATCTATTACATCTTTTCCATTGTCTCCTCGTTCTTATGGGAGACCTTCTGAGCACACTAAACCTTCTATATTTCCTCCTCCAACAAAATATGATGGTACTTTTGTACAAGCCATAGTACCTTTAGAAGAAGAATCTGAAGACAAAGCTATCAAAGCTTGGATCTATAGAGGAGATGACAATTTTGAAAATACTCCTCCTTATGACATGAAACCTAAAACTTATGGCAAAGGTTTTTCTATTATGCAATGTTTTGGCTACAAAGGAAATGGTCCCATAGGTGTGAATCATAAGGGATTGATTGCACCACTTGAAGCTATTGGTCGCAGAACATGCGAATCTACAGGTATAGGCTTCTCGAAACTCACATTCCAGCTGGGAATAAATAAGTTTGTACCTCAAGAAGATAAGAGACCAACACCTAAAGAAACACCTAAGACTGAGGAACCTGAAGACAGCTTTGATGAGGATACTTTTCCTTATCCTATTCCTCCAGACCTGACAACATTCTTTGCTGAGCCAGATAAATTTGTACCATGGGTTAGTACAGTAGAAACTGACAGTGATTCTGATTTAGCCACTTCTGTTGTTCCATTAACTTATGAAGAGTGGAAAGAATTCTATACTCTGAATTCAGGTCGTCAGAGTAATTTATACATACCACCACACTTTCAAGAGTAGTTTGACCAAGAATTCCAGTCACTTCTCCTTACACAAGAAGCATCTGATGTTACAAACACTAATGAGGAACCTAAGTCACAAGGTGCTCATCTGACTATAGCAGAAGTTCTAGGTAGAACTCATCCCAACTGGGGACAAAGGGTTGATTTCACCCATGTTCTTGATATGAGACCCAATGATGAAATGAACTCCCATGAGTATGAGTTTGACAGCTTGTCCTATGCCACTTCTGATAGAGATATAGATACAGCTAATGCATATGAAAACCTTCTCAAAGTAGGTTACGGTCTAGTTTAGGGTCGCATGAGTCTAACTCCCTAGGTGTTAACATGTCATCTACTACGATCGCTAGGAATCAAAGGAATTTGACTATACCTCTAGATGAGATCGCTTTGGGTCTTGACTTTCTTGTCCATGCCTTTGATGATTATACCGTGAATGCACTTGAACCCGTCACTCCTCTTTCACTTTTCCATCCCGAACTTATAGATTGGAACTCTACCTCCCCAGTGAAGTCCTTATGTTCTAGAATGATTATGCTCTTGCCTATTACCTACACACTGTCGAACCTGTAACATCTCCAACTAGCGAAGAAAGTGTCAACATGACTGAAGCTGACATCAAGTATCTTAGTCACAAAATAAAAAGAAGAAAAAATAGGTGCTCTGATGGTGAAAACCACATTGTGGCAGTATCAAAGCCTAAAATAGTCAAAATAAAAGCCGTATCCAAAGGTGAAAACCTCTCCGAGGCACCCGCGGATGAGATACTTGATGCACTTCTGAGTCATTTTCAGGAAAGATCATCTATACTTATTGAACCAACTCAACCTATCAACTTGGGTACAGAGGCAGAACCCTGATTTATTCATTTGGCACAATCACTATCAAAAGAAGAGAGAGAGGAATTCACCACATTCTTCAGAAGAAAAAAGATTAACTTTGCATGGAAATATTCAGATATGCCTAGGCTAGACCCTAATCTAATCATGCACCATTTGTCCATTGCACCAGGTGTTAAGCCAGTCAAGCAGAAACTTCACAAAATGCATCCACACGTAGGTCTACTTGTCAAAACTGAATTGGAGAAATTGCTTAAGGCAATGTTTATCAGAGTAATTGATTATGTCGAGTGGATCTCTAACATTGTTCTAGTGTCAAAACATGATAAATATATAAGAGTTTGTATAGACGTCAGAGACCTGAATTTGGCATGTCCTAAGGATGATTTTCCATTACCTAATATTGATATGATCATAGAAATGACAACTAGGTATGAAATGTACTCATTAATGGACAGTTTCTCTAGCTACAACCAGATTAAAATTGTGCCAGAGGACCAAGAGAAAATAGCTTTCACATGTGCTTGGGGCACCTTCTATTGGAATGTCATGCCCTTTGGACTCAAAAATGCAGGTGCTACATATCAGAGAGCTATTACCACTATATTTCATGACATGATGCATAAAACAATGGAAGATTATGTGGATGACACTTTGGCTAAGAGCACACACCGGAAGAAACATCTTGCTGATCTAGGTCCCATACTAGATCATATGGAACAATTCAGTCTTAGACTAAATCCTAGGAAATACGCATTTGACGTAACATCTAGAAAATTTCTTGGTTATATCATCTCTGCCAAAGGTATTGAAGTAGATCTTGAAAAATTACAGGCTATCATGGAGATGCTGCCACCCAAGAACATCAGAAAAATGAGGGGACTTCAAGGCTAACTGCAGTCTATCCAATGTTTTATCTCTCAACTGGCGAACAAGTCCCAACCTTTTACCAAGACTTTGCACAAGGGTGTGACTTATCAGTGGACTAAAGAATGTGATGAAGGGTTCACACAAATCAAACAGTACCTTGCAAACCCACCTATCTTGATGCCTCCTACCCATGGGAAACCACTTATACTTTACATATCTGCTATGGATACATCATTGGGTATCCTATTGGCTCAAGAAGATTAGCACAACAAAGAGAGGGCTATCTATTACATTAGTAGAACGCTGGTCTCATATGAGATGAAATATTTTTCTATCAAGAAAGCTTACCTTGCAGTGGTGTTTGCTTCACAAAAATTACAGCACTATATGTTGGCTCATACTACACGTCTAATTGCTAAAATTGATCCTCTGAAATACTTACTCGGTAAGGCTACTCTAACAGGTAGGCTAGCTAAATGGGTCATGCTCCTCAGTGAGTTTGATATTCAATATGTGGAAAGGAAAGCCATTAAGGGATAGGCAATAGTAGATCAATTGGCAGAAGCACCTCTAGTAGATCATCAACCATTGCACATTGAATTTTTAGATGAGTCCATATTACTTCTGACACATCAATCATGGACTATGTTCTTTGATGGTTCATTTACTCAATAGGGGTCAGGTGCTAGGATACTGTTCATTACACCACAATGATACTCATTATCAAAAGCATACAAGATGTTGTTTCCTTATACAAACAACATGGTTGAGTACAAATCCCTTATCAATGGCATGAAGATTGCTCTAGAATGGAGAGTAGATGAACTATAAGTTCTTGGCGATTCACAATTGGTTATCAATCAAGTCAATGATATCTATCAAATAAGGGATGCCAAGTTGGTACCCTATAAATGGTTAGTTGATGATCTCAAACCATACTTTACTCACATTACATTTTAGCAAGTTCCAAGGGCAGATAACATAGCAGCAGATGCTATGGCTACTCTTGCCTCTATGCTACAGCTTCCTGACAACAATTTCTGGCATGAATTCTTAGTGGAGATGTTACGCTACGTAGCCTATGACTCTCCTGACTCTCAGATGATCTATTCTATCGTAGGACATGAATCATCCCGCTACCATCACATCTTCTCCTATCTACATGACTAGATTATTCCAGACACTTACTCCCAGCATGAAAAATGTCACCTAATCCGCAATGCTTCATGGTATGTTATCATTGCTAATGAATTGTATAAATGTGGTCTAGACGGTACCCTTCTTAGGTGTTTAGAACCCAATGAGTCCAAACGAGCATTAGTGGAGGTGCATGAAGGCATCTGTGGGTCCCACTCTAACGGCCTGACATTGGCCTATAAGCTTATCAGAGCTGGTTACTACTGGCCTGATATAGAAAAAGAAGCAACACAGTTTGCTAAGTCCTGCAAACAATGTCAATTACATGGAAACCTGATTCATGCTCCAGCCAAGGAGCTCATTCCATTTATTACTTTCTGGCCATTTCAGCAATGGGCCTTTGATTTGGTAGGTTAGATCTACCCTTCATCCTCCAACAGACATAAGTTTATCATTACAGCTATGGATTATTTTACTAAATGGGTGGAGGTAGTTCCTCTCACTGTTGCCAGTGGCAAAATAGTAGCAACGTTTATTCTCAATTACATCATCTGCAGACATGGTGTACCCTCAGCGATTATCACGGATAATGGGGGACAATTTAAAAATAAGGATTTGACAGAGTTCTGCTCTAAATTTAAAATTACTCAACACTGGTCTTCCATCTATTATCCTTAGGGTAATGGACAGGTGGAAGCTTCCAACAAAACAATCCTTAAGATCTTGCACCGCACAATACATAAATCTGGATGAGATTGGCATCTCTGGATCAATCTAGCTCTTTGGGAATACAGGACAAGTATAAGAACTCCAACTGGGGCTACCCCTTATGCATTGGTTTATGGAGCAGATGTTGTGCTACCTATTGAGGTTGAGATTCCTTCCCTTTGAGTCTCTCTGAAGGGCCTCATTACTAATGAAGATACTAGAATATCTCAGCTACAAGAGCTAGAATTACTTGATGAACGTCGCCAAGTGGCATTCGATCACCTTCGAGCATACCAGAAGAGAATGTCTAGAAGTTATAACAAGAAGGTAAGATCAAGGGACTTCCAAGAGGGTGACCTCATTCTAAGGGAGAACCTAAGAATCAGCAACATCGGGTCCAGAAAGGAAAGTTTGAACCTAATTGGCTTGGTCCATATATTGTTACTGTAGTTTTTGGGTCTGGTACTTATCAAATCTCTACTACTGAACGAGAACAACTCAAAGAGCCCATCAACGCTCTTCATCTGAAGCGGTTCTACAGTTGAGACATCTTCAGTATGCTCATGTATATACTAAAGTCTTGAAATAATCCTAAAAATTTGAAAAAGTCCTAACAAAAATGATCATCTTAGTGAAAACCTAGCGATAGGCGCTTTGATGTATCACCAAAAAAATCATATATTCCAAAAATACAAAAAAATAAAAAAATTGAAAAAAAAAAAATGAGAAAAAAATAAAAAGTGCCATTGATGAAAACCTGGCAAACAGGCGTCATGGTAGAAAAAAAAAGAATTTTTTCCAAGAGGGTGAAAACCTGGTAAATAGGTGCCTCTTGTTCCTCAATTCTATATCTATCGCAACACCACTTTGCTTCACGCATTTTCTTTCCCGCATTGCTGCTTTCATGCTTTCCTGCTTTCATTTGCTTTCAGTTCCCGTCAAGACACCAACTCACATGGATTGAAACTAGTCATATTCTCAGAACGACCATCCTGATCTAGGGGGCACTATCCCATTATCCTTTTGGATCTTCTTCATGACAGTCACCAGTGATTTCCACTGCGTCTGCCTACTGTCACCTAGCTTTTACTGAGTTCTCTTTCCTTGAGAATCTCCCTAACATCAGTCACCAGTGGTTTCCACTATGTCTGCCTACTGATGTCTAGTTTTCCGATCATTTCATTTGAGCATCTCTCTCGCTTCAGTCACCAGTGGTTCTCACTGCATCTACCTACTGTCTCTATTCTACTAAGATTGCTCACTTTCATCATAGTTGGAGTTATACTCAAACGCTCTATTTATTTGATACTCGGTCTTGACGATTCTATGCTTTAGTTTGTACATATCTTTTGGTCGATTTCGTGACACTCTGGTTCCTTTGCAAATCCTCTTGACTTGTCATTGATTCAGCACCATATGCTTGGGGGCAATCACATCTTGTTTTTCCTCACAAAATACGTCAAGTTGGTCATCGTTACTTGGGGGCATGGGCCCCCCCATTTGATCACATCTTTGGTTTACACCCGAGTTAGTAATCTTGTCACTTCTCAAGGACAACTTGCTACTGACACAAACTGGTGTTTTTCAACACCACCATAAACAGTGTTTTTTAACACTATCTTTGGACACATCTGTGTTTTTTTAACACACATCGAATATCTCAAACGTAAACATCTATCAATAACATTCAAACATAATGCACTCACAAGCACAATGGTATTTTTCAACACTTCTAAAACATACACATTCGCAAAAAATTGAAACATGCTGAGCTATGATTGAATATTTCTTTGTATGCTATCTATTCTTATGGATTTCATTGATATTTTCTTTGTCTACTGCTTAATGGTTTAGTCCCGATGATCCAGAAACATCAAATAAATAGGGTGTATGTGATAAGAGCTCCCACAATAAGGTGGAACAACCTCACATCCCTCGATCTTGTTTATTTGTATGCCATGGTGAGGTCAGTACTATCTCCTTGCTTGTTTTTGCTTTGTTTTTTATTACTTAATTTGTTATTGATATGTTTGTTTACGCACGATCACACTCATGGTTATCTTGGCTTTGAATGCCTCGATACTGGTGTACTCTTGCAACATTAACTGGAAACAATGTTCAGGTCATCTTGGCTTTTGTGCCCTGGTGCTTACGTTCCTTTCCTACATTTCATCCAATGAAGAGTCATATTCATATCCTTATGGTTGCATTGTGGCGCCAATAAGGGTTGTATCGACTTTGATGTTCCAAAAAATGCTCAATGATGATAAACATACAATGGGTCTCACAACCATGTCCTAGAACTGCATTCTCATATTTGCATTTAGCATAGGATTGCATTTTCATTCTAGACTTGCATTATGACAATGATTCGGTGTTATTTTCATTGCATTTCTTATGGGGAGTTCTTCTTCACCATTCTAGTTTCATCATGACTGCACAGGTGTTCGGTCCTCGCTCTCAATTCTTCACATGTTCTTTGGTTAGCATTAGTTGTCCTGCATGAGATGTTAATACCATATACATATTCATATTTATGATTCATACATCATCTATACATTGCATTTACATTCTCATCTACACATTGCATTTACATAAATCATTTACATACATACATCATCACGTCTACATACATACATGTGCATTTCATACATTTACATACATTCTAAACATGTCATACATTTGCATAAATTCTAATCATCTAAACCACCTAAGCATATATGAAACATCTCATAAAATAAAATATACAATATGCAATGATACCAAAGACAAGCTCATATATATATATATATATATATATATA
>MU225019.1:2543743-2575928 GCA_018584345.1 Thuja plicata | reverse complement strand
TATCTCAATATGTTGATACAAGTACAAAATGGTGCTACTCGAGCATGATCTATCTCAAAAAATGGTGATACCAACGCATTAGATATACTCTGTGATCCATCTATCACAACAGCTCAACTCTGGCCCTCTCCCTCATCACCTGGAGGAGGTGGAGGTGGGGCCCTATCTGGAGGTGGTGCTGCCTGTGCTCCCTCTGATCCTCTCGCATAGCTAGAGAACTGAGCCACCTGTGATCCCTCGTCAGGCACCACACCTATGTATGATGCAAAGTAACATGTGGCCCGTGCCATCTGGTGTCGCACCTCCTCCTGTGTCACCCTGAGATACTCTCAGAGATCTTGGATCTCCTGATCTCTGTCCATCAGTCTAGCCTCTCAGACTGCCACCTATATGGTGAGGTCTCCCACCTGTCTAGTGAGCTGCCTCACTCTCTCTCGCATCTGCCACTGTGGGTCCTGCGTGGCCTCCGGTCCTGCCTCCTGCACTGTCCTGCATAGGCTGATCCTCCTACATAGGATCCTCCTCCTATACCTCCTCCTATGGATGTACCTGCTACTGCTCAGATAGCTGTGCCATAGTATGTTTCCGGGAGTGCCTGGTGCTCCCATTGCTGCCAGCTCTGAGATCCATCCCCATCTATCATGCAAGGATGTCCACCTGTCCTATCCTAGGTTGGGGACCCTGCTGTGGTCCCGACTATGCCCTCTGCTGTGGTGGAGGCATCTGTCTTGGCTGCCCCTATGGCTGTACTGCCTGTGGCTGCACCACCTATCCTCTGCCTGCCACCCCCACTGGATTTGTATACCTTGGAAATGGGTGTGTCACAAAATGCTCTCTGTACTCAGCAGTGACACTAGCATCTACCACATCCCTGAGGTAATCCCACTGCACTCGGACCAATGACCTGATGTCGATCATGGTCCACCCCTGATCCAAGGTTATACCCCAACCTCTCCTCACCTCATCGGCAAACCGCGCATATGTGGTGTAGTCTTGCGCGATGTCGTAAGGGTGACCAACTGCCACCATACCCGCCTTAGTGGGAATCTCTCTATCACTGTAATCATGTGACCAATCATCACACAGGTGCAGAACATATGACTCAGCTGCTTAGCTGCGTCATCCTAGGCCTTTGTGAGCCTCCATGGCCTCCATATGACGGCGGTCAAATCATCCAACTATGCTCTCCACTGATCCACCGTACCCAGCGTAGGCTGAGTAACCATCCCCCTATATCTGCATATGTATGGCTCCAAGGGCTGTCTCATATCCTCGTAAATGGGCCTGGCAATGAGAAGATGCTCCCAAGCCCATACCTGTAACACAAACACGCCCATTTCCATGCTCTTCGCCTCTCTATAGACGATCTCATGCATCTCATGATACATATGTGCAAGTATGCACTGACCCCATCCATAGTATCAGGGTCATGCTATCATCAGCTGAAGCATCCTGCCCCAGCCGCACTCTAGACTGTGCTGTCCATGATCTGGCATCAAATAGCACCCAAGAAAGCATGCTAATACTATGGCCAATCTGTGGGTACCCCCATATGAACCGATCAGATCCTCCCAGGCGATCGCTCTACCCATCACCAGGTCATCCTAAAAGACCTTTCTCAATGCGGCTGTGCCCACCTTGGGCCATGTCTCGTACTCCACCTGGGCACCAACAAATGGTATCTTGAGTATCCTGTATATTTCCTCAGGGGTAATAGTCATCTCCCCCTGTGCTAGATGAAATATGTTTGTTTTCCAATGGAAATGATCAACCAATGCACATAGTAAACCATGATTTACCTGAATCTCAGGTATATCACATAATGTGCTCAGGCCCAGTGTAGCTATATGTGCTGTCTCTGCATCATCTAGCTGCGCTATCAATCTCCTGATCGCTGGATGATGCGATCTGAATGCAATATCTGGGAAGTCAACCTGCAAGCCATACGAACAATAGAGCATGATTAGTAATCCATGATAATCAAAGCATAATGCGATAATAAAGCATTCAAAGCATCCTACAGACATTAATGACGCTGACACAATAGCTTTTTGATGCGATGCAGACCTTTTCACATGAGCCAGATTACCATTTCGTGTGAACAAACTTTCTCTTTTGTGTGACAAAGTACATTATTCCAGGTGAAATGTCTATTTCGCGCGACCTTTTATCCCAGTTCGCGCAAAAAAATGCCTTCAACAAGCCTTTGTCACGCAAAATTGGTTCCCCATGCGCGCGCAACTTCAAATCGGGTCGCGCAAAAAGGAGTTTTTCCGTGCGATATTCTTTTACGGGGCGCGCGAAGAAACTACTTCTTCACGCAAATACCCGTGACCTATTTCCTAAAAATGTGAAAAACTTGGAAAAATTGACTAAAAATGCATAAAATTTGAAGTACAGAGAGGTTTTATCAATTACTTACTGGTGGTCCATATGCTGCGGGCTGGCTGTGCCTCCTAGATCTCTTGAATCGGTGGCTGCTGAAGGGGACCGCCATTTTGTCTTCTTCTCAGAGTTCTTTTCTCCAAAGTCAAAGGGTTCAAATGATTTTGAAAATGACCCTTTTGTCCTTATATAGGGTTTGACCTAATTTTTCAAAGTGCTCTGTTTTACACAAAAAGTGTACCACTACCTAATTTGACCGCTCTGAATCTATTTTCATGATTGAAATCGAAATCTGACACTTCTATATAGCTCAAAATCACATTTTAAAATTTTTAGGATTGATGCGATCAGACGCTTGTGCAGTCAACTTTCTGACGTCGCTTTCTTGTCAGACTCTTATCATATCATCATTTTCTCCAATCTTTGACTTTTTTTCTCAAAATTCAACTCTAGTCAACTCTGGTCAACCTAAGTCAAACATGGTCAACCAGACCTCGAAATCACTCCAATTGATTTTGCATCTTCTGAATTTTTCTGTAATCTGTTCTGAGTTCTTCTTGATCTCCGACTCACCATCTATCTGTGATTTTTCACTCTTCATCACTCTTATGGCCTGTCATCTTTCTATTTCACTCCCGAGGGGGTAGGATGATTATATCATTAAATCTATTTCAATCAATCTGATATGATTTTCAAAGATTTTCAATCACTTGGGGCATGTTCAGTTTTTCGTACCTCATAGTCAAAACTGGGTGTTCCATGCTTTTCAAATCACTTGGAGCATGTTCAATTTTTTGTACCTCACAGTCAAAACTGGGTGTTCCATGCTTTTCAAATCACTTGGAGCATGTTCAGTTTTTCGTACCTCACAGTCAAAACTAGGTGTTCCATGCTTTTCAAATCACTTGGAGCATGTTCAGTTTTTCGTACCTCATGGTCAAAACTAGGTGTCCCATGCTTTTCAATCACTTGGGGCATGTTCAGTTTTTCATACCTCATGGTCAAAACTGGGTGTTCTATGCTTTTTAATTACTTGGGGCATGTTCAGTTTTTCGTACCTCACGGTCAAAACTAAGTGTTCCATGCTTTTCAAATCACTTGGAGCATGTTTAGTTTTTTGTACCTCATGGTCAAAACTAGGTGTTCCATGCTTTTCAAATCACTTGGAGCATGTTCATTTTTTCGTACCTCATGGTCAAAATTGGGTGTTCCATGCTTTTCAATCACTTGGGGCATGTTCAGTTTTTCGTACCTCATGGTCAAAACTAGGTGTTCCATGCTTTTCAAATCACTTGGAGCATGTTCAGTTTTTCATACCTCACGGTCAAAACTAGGTGTTCCATGCTTTTCAATCACTTGGGGCATGTTCAGTTTTTTGTACCTCATGATCAAAACTGGGTGTTCCATGCTTTTCAATCACTTGGGGCATGTTCAATTTTTCATACCTCACGGTCAAAACTGGGTGTTCCATGCTTTTCAATCACTTGGGGCATGTTCAGTTTTTTGTACCTTATAGTCAAAATTGGGTGTTCCATGCTTTTCAAATCACTTGGAGCATGTTCATTTTTTCGTATCTCATGGTCAAAACTGGATGTTCCATGCTTTTCAAATCACTTGGCACTATTTTTAGTTCTTTGTACCTCACGGTCAAAACTGGGTGTTCAAAATCATTTCTTCTGTGCTTCAGACATCAGACTATTCTTTGAATTAATGTGCTTCTTGCACATCAATTCAAAGAGGGGAAAAATGTAACACCCCAAAAATGGCATCTTGCAACCCTAACCAATTTTTGTTGCATTTGTTATTCTTTTGAATCATCGAAGTCCTATTGTACTAGGCAATTCTGAGTTTTCACTGACTCTACTCGACCTAAGTGTCAAATGCAGAAAATCCTAAATCTGTATTAATCATACACTATGTTTAATTCTCAAATATCTATTAGCTAAACAAACCTTATGATCGAATTAATTTAATAATAATGTCCTAGCACTTTAATTAAATTAAATTCACCCTCTTTAGCTGAGAGACATGTAAAAGGAATTAAACAATATTTAATTATAAAATAAATATCCTCATTTCAATAATTGAATTTAATTATTCAAATAATTGAGAAAAAACAATTATGAGGTCATATTTATTTAATTAATTGGATAATCTCTCCAAAAATCTTCTTCTATTCAGAATTGGAAACTTCTCTTTAATTTTGTTTTAAGAAGAGAAAAATAGATAAAACAAATAAAACAATTAAATCAAAGAAAGAAAACAATTAAAGCAAAGAGATAACAATTTATTGAGTTATTTTCAATAAAGCTTTCTATTTTTAACTGGCTTTTCTATCTGCTTTATTCTAAAAAGGTAACTTTCCATTCTGAACAACCTCTGATTCTATAAAAGAACTCTCATTCTTCATTTCAAGCCCGGCCTGTTTTACTCACTTTTGCATTATTAGAATACTGAATTATTGTCATACTTCATATAGAATAACTTCATTTATGCAATAGCATAACTTCAATTTCTAGAATAATGGCATTTAGCAATCATGTTTATATTATCTCACATATTTCAATTCCTAGCATAATCTTGCATTGTATTGCATTCATCATAATAAATCCTTCGTTCCTAGATTGGTCCATGGTTGTGAGTCTCTTGTTCTAAGAGCAATTTCAAAAACCCCATTTGGATAGAAGGTAACAGGTCAAATCATGCAGGTAGATAAGATGAATAACCTCATATTCATTTTTGTGTGTACCTGGTGAAGAATGACTATGTTGAAGTGTGTGGTTGATTAAGAAGGCCAAAATTAACATATACAGAAGTGAGAAATTGTTTGGATCCTATGTCTGGGACAAGCCCATATTACTACAAGGATTTACACTTTTATATTAAGTATATCGCCTATGCCCTATGTAGAGTGCTAGGGATAGATGGTGAAGCAGAAAAGATCAATGCTGACATATTAACGATGGTGTTGGATTTACAAGAGGTGCATTCTAGCACTAGTTATGATTACATACAACATATCATAGATTAGATGCATGAGGGATTCATTGCAACTCAGAAGAAGTTGAAAGACCCTAAGGAGAAGGAGCCTAAGTTCCTCCATTATTCCATTCTTATGCATCTTCTATTATACTTTAATTTTGTGATCATGGATGTGAATAATTTGGCCCCTCAAAGGTTTTACCAAGAAGGACCTAATCCTATCCAATTCTGGGTTAGGGTTTTGAATTATACGTCTAAAGATTGTGATTATTGTCATTTTCAAAATTGGATTGTGTATCCAATCGTACAAAGTCTTGGTATTAGCAAGACAAGGCTCCCCATTAAGGTCATGCAATTATTGAGGCCAAATGAGTATATGGATAAGTGGGAGGGAAAACATAATTGGGGTGATTTCTTCTTGGAAGAAAATTATACTATCATTAGGGTTTATGGGTGTATTCATCCACCTCATCTCTTACCTTACTATGTACCAGCAAGAGTGGCTGCAATGGAGTTTATATGGCAGCTATTGTTAACACACAATGAGAATTTTGCACCACATAAGAAGGGGACTTTGACCCCTAGATAGTTTAGAATTTATAATTTTACAATTGGTAAAGGTGCTATTGATGTCATAAGTCAGTGGTTGGAAGGGTGTAGAATGGGGGCAGATTCTTATAGATATATTGTACCAGAAGGCTTCATGGTAGGGGTGAGAAAATTGTATACTCCTACAATCCCTAATACCAATGTCCACTGTGAGTGCATAGAAGAAGATGCTACAAGGAACATTTTGGATGAAGATGAGATTCAAACAAGAAGAATAAGGATTCAAGAGTTGCTGAATCTTGAAAGACAAATTAAAAGAAATGGGTTGGCTTTGGGGGTTTTTTACCCTGATCTCCCATATTTTGACAAGATCAAGGCCATGATAGACAATTATTATGTGCTTATTGAACAACTTGATACTGTTCTTGACAGGAAAGGTGCCCAAGAGCCAGATCATTCAGAATCAAAATATGATAGTAGTAGTGACAGTGATTATGCACGTCCTACTAGAGATGCTCCACCATAGCAAGATGTTGCTAAAATACCAAAACTGGAGGGAACAGAGGGCCACATTGTTGACTTAACATTGGCCACACAACCTGATGACATAGAAGAGCCTGCTACTAAGAGATAGAAAATGGAAATAGGTCAGCCTTCAGTTGAGGGAAAAGATAAGAAAAAGGATAAGGCTAGAGCCCTAGTACCTGGAAATAGGTTATATGATCATAACCTAAGGAAATTAATTAGGGAAGGAAAGAAGCAACAGCCTGATTTGGAGGACAATGTTGAATTACCTCTTAAGGCCTATGTTGATGAAAGATTGATCCATCAACATAAATTTTTGAATGATGACAACTTTGTCAAAATTGAGGAGTTTAAAGACTTCCTAAGATGGCACAAGAAGGAGCAGATAAGAGCTCAATTGACAATTGATGGCAAAGAGACAATAAAAAATGAGGCTTTAGTGGCTCTACAGTCTTATGATCCTAAAAGTGAGGATATTTCACCTGAGGAAGCCATAAAATTGGTGCTAGGAAGTGGTATATTATTGGTTGAGGGATGGGATTTGGCATCTGCCTTCATAATTGACCAGATAAGAAAATAGCCAGATCTCAAAATGGCCAGTGAAGTTTAGATGGGAGATGTAATCAAGGGATTTGGGTATAGCCCAAAGTCTCAAGCTTTTTCAATGTGGAGTCTATGCCCAAAAGATCAGAAGCCCCAATTAGTAAACATTCAAGAAAATATGTTGGGCAATAATATGGTCTAGTTTGTGCAGAATACAGGGGATTTGGAAATATCCCAAATTATGACACATTGGGCTCACTTAAATGAGGACAAAACTAAATAGTTGTCTGATAAATGTAGTACACTATTAGAAGTGACAAGTGCATTGTCTAAAGATCAAGAGATGTGCCATATACAATTGCACCAAGAGGATCAGGTGATAAAAAGATTGATGAAAGAATTGGAAGAGAAGCCTGAGGTGGTATATGTGCCTACACAACCACCACCATTGTAGATTGAGGATAAAGCCAAATCAAAAGAGGTTGTTGAGAAAAAGGTTGAGGGAGAAAAGGCAAATGAAATTGAATTGAGAGCATTAAGAGGTGTTTTACAACATAGAATTGAAATCTTGAAGGATAAAACTGATGTTGTACTTAATGCCTATAATAAATTGCCAGCTTTGCATGCTGAGGTCATGGGATATCTTGCTATCTTGAACCTCTATTTTACTAAATGGTCAACCAGGGTAAAATTATTTGAAAAGCTAGCATCTTTACAAGCCCTAAGATCAGATTTTCCTGAGATAGTGACAGAAGTTGAAGATGAGATCAAAAGGGTCAATATTGCTCTCTCATTTTTTAAAGGCAAATTGAATCAAATAGAGGTTAAATTAAGCCTCTTTTCTAATGATTTTAATAGATTTGTTCCTTCCTTAAGGGGAAATGATGATCAATTAAATGCTTTAGATGCCTAGAGAAATGAATTTGATAGCAAGATGCCTAGTGATGAAGCTTTTCTCTTGGGAGAAGATGTCGATGTTGAGGGATTCAATAAGATATTGGATGAGGCTTTCAAGGCAAAAATTGACATCAACAAGTTTCTAGTAGATGTTAAGAACATCACTGATGTTAGATGGGACAGACAAAAGGTACAAGGATAGAGTACTCAAGACTTCAAATGGCCATCAGATGATAAAGTGAAAGCATGGGAGTTGATGACCACACCCAAGAGAAAGAAGCCAGTAGTTGAAGAAGAAATCTTGGATGAAGAGTAGAGGTGAACACTTGGCTCCTCACTGTTGAAGATAAAGAATTCATTTATTGCAAAGGGAGAGTGTTGGTGAGTATGTAAGCATGGTCATCCAGACTCAACATAAATACTACCAGCTACCATATATACAAATCAAATTGAAGTCACCAGATCGGGAGAAGAACAAAGAATATTTGTTTTCATCTTTTGACTTGGTCATTCTACCGCTTCTTCTCTCTCTTTTTGTCTTTTCTATATTTTTAGGGTTAGGTTTTCTGTGACCATCTAAAGCTTGTTGCATTCTAAAGAAAGGGATTCCAAGATGGTCAGAAAACATATATATAGTAAAAAAGTTGTATTGATAAGGAGGATGAAATATACTATAGAATTCAGACTTTCTAAATTTATGTCTGTCTCTTGAAGTTGCAAAACTTTTCATGTATGAAAGTTGGATCATATAAATAAAATATGGTGTAATTTTACTCTCTTCTATTGTTGTCTCTTTATTTCCTATGTATGCTCTTTTATGTTTAAATCTGCAAGGCATTTTTAAGTGTTTTGGTTGCTAGGTGACTATCTAATTGCTTACAAGTTTCTTTTAAGAAAAGAACTAAGTTTTGTGAGTAGTTTCAGGGAGCATAATAGTATTCATAGATTTGATACAATAGTCTAGAGGTAACTAGGTAATTTGTAAGGAAACTTATCTTAATTGCATGTGGGTTGTAAGGCATCTTATAGTATTTTGTTTTTATGAGATCTTAGTTTATTGACTTTGTGACTCAAAGGATAGGCACTGATTGAGAATTTGGTCTTATAATCCATCATCATCAAATATTTTCAAAATTATTCAATACCATTTTAATGAAAATACTCTTGTTACTAAGAACAAACAAACTGAACTCAGTAAGGACTCATGTTAATAGGATAGTGTCCATTCTAGTGATTCCTTGGATAGTGAATCAATTAGGTTATCCCTCCTAAAGAAAAAGGAAGAAGGATGAAAATCCTTATCTCATTGGTGTATGTTGTTAAAACCATAGCCTAGCTTATAATACTCTATTTCAAACTAATCATTGCAATATCTTGAGTATTATACAAGTTGTTACAGTGAGGTTTTGGGTTCATAGCCAATGAATGAACTAATCCACCAAATACATAGGCTAAAGTATCAGTAATCTTTAAAAGATAATACCTGCCTAAGTCTGTGGAGCTCAAAAATGAAGGAGGTGATAATAAATATCCCCAGTGTTATTAAATACCTCAGCAATTAGCCTTTCTCTTGCCTAAAAGAGGTTGCATTCAAGTGTACAAGGTATACTATCATCATTAGGTAAGTGTTGCAAGAAAAAGAGCTAACAACTACCATCGGGGCCTTCCTCTTCCTTGATTCCACCAACCATTGGGGCGGCTGGGGTGGCTTTTCTTTTAAGACCTGAGTATCTAAATTCTCCTCTAAATTTGGTGGCAGGTTCCCATTATTTTCAATGTTGTCAAGCTCCTTTTTCTTTTCTTGTTCCTGCTCCTGCTCCCTTGGCACTTCGGTCTCTTCAGCCAGGTTGGTGCCTTGGTTGGATGAGTTCAAGATTTGCCAACCTGCACCTACATTGCTTGTTTCTTTGGGGATTTCCCAGTCTTGTTGTTGTTGTTGTTCTTTGGCCCTGCTTGTTTCTTCTGCCAAAATCTCTTCCTCTACTGGAATATCTTGTGAGAGTGGGTGAGGTCGTTGGCCAATTTTCAACAATGCAACTTCTTTCTCTATCTCACAAAATGTACTCTGGGGAACCTCATCTCCTGGAGCGACCAAAAGAGTTTGGAGCATGATGATCGGGGGTACGGTTGATCCCATGGGTTTGGTTTCCCCAACCATTAGTTTCTCATCTATCATTTTCCTTAGTTGATTCTTGAACTCTTGAATTGGTGTTTCTTCTTTCCTTCCCAGCTCTAGTTGTTCCTTCTGCATTTCTTCCCAGACCTCCTGCTCTGTGGTAGCTTCTTGTTTTGAGATCTCCTTTTCTGCAGGGATATCTTCCCTCTCTTGAGCGACAATTTCTTCTACCGCATGACCTATGTCTTGATGGAGGTCCATGAGCTCGTCCACTGAGAAAGTGTCATCAAAGTCATCATGTGGGGGCAAGGAGTTAGAAATATTTTCAATTTTGGGAGAGTCCGAATTGACATCAACTGGTGGCATATTTGGCATACTAGGGCTGGTGGCTATGCCTAGAGTGGGGGTCACCCTCTTCTTTTTCTTTCTCATCAGTGGGACCCCGGTCTCAAGAATACTGGTGGACTCCTCCTTGGTGAAAGTCTGTCTACTCATCATCGTGGCCAACGATGGGGATCCCACCGGGTGAGTAGACGCCATGGGAGTTATGAGGAGGTCGAAGGACATCTAGGCACTTATCTGTTGGCTTTCCAGCCTTGCCAACTCCATCTATTATTGAATCTGTGCCATTAAGGGAGTGAGACATTGGGGAGGTACCTTAGCCGGGGTATCTTCTTTTTCCTTCCCCTTACTTGAACTAGGTTTGGCAGTGGTAGCAGGCATTGAAGCAGACCTTTAGACAATTTGTCCCTTCCAGGTGATTTTGGGACAGACCCGGGTAAAATATTGGTGACTCACCTCCAAAATAGGGTGGCATACTCCTTTAATTGTTAAGTATTTTGGGGTGGCCCAGTCCACCGGAGGGAGATCTAACTTGTCTAATCCCTGTCCTTTGTATGTTGGGTCTTCTAACGGCCTGTCATTTGAAAAACCCTTTAGAAAATTCTGAAGGTTGAGCACCTTCATGAGTCCCTTGGACATGCATGAATGTTGTCAGGCCCAGAGATCAAAATTATTTTGGTAGTCCACCCAAAAATATTCAATGTCTACCTTTTGCAGTGGGGATGCCCGGGGCAGTGCTGAGGAAATCTTTCCTAGAGGGTCATAATTTTTCCTAGTGTGGTGGAATTCTACTAGTCCTAGGCTCTTCAATTCACTATCTACCTCCCTTGCTACGGTGAGGCTGCATGTATGATTCCTGCATGAAACTAGGAATGGGATGTTGATGACCTTCTTCAATGTGAAAAAGGCATACAGGCCCAGGATCTGCCAGAAGATCTTAAAAAGAATAATTCTATTCCCACAATATCGAGGGAGGAGGTAGGGTTTCCTAGAGAAGCTAGTCACCTGAATGTAAGTGTGATGCTGAAATTGGATAAAATAATAGCCATAAGTGCTGACCAGATTCATCGCCTCCTATGATAACTGATACCCAAAATCCTGAGTAAGTGTTAGAATATTTTGGTAAATGAAAGCATCATTTACCTAGTAGAAATTTAGGAAATTGAGTTCCCATTGTACTTGGGGATAATGATCCCATGGTGTCAACTAGCCCAACCCGTTTCCAAGTTCACCTACCATTCCCAAACCTAGAAAATCCAATCTTTGTTGGGCTAGTGCCCATAGCTCGTATGATGTCATGTAGAACTTGGAACTATGGATGATGCCCTTCAACTGCATCTCTACGTGATTGGCTATGATAGCTTCCTAGTTGAAGGTCTGACTATGAGTGGTGATGCAGTAGAGAAAGTGGTACATCCATGCTGAGAAATACTGAGCATGGGGCAATCTGAAGATCCTGCTAAAAATATGATGCCCGCCTGAATGAGCTCTTTGAAATCCTCGCGGGAAATTTCCAACTTCATCCTCTTACAATACCTCTTCGGGGACTTCAGCTAGTGGCTATTGAGACATTGCCAGGAGATAAGGGTGGCATCCTCAAACTCCTACAACATATTGGCCCGATTTTGGATAATGGACCCATTGAACTATGGGATCCCTAGCCCTAAGGAAAAAGTTTCTGCATCTAGGGTGACAATTGTTGCTAAATACTGTAATGGTCGGGGATCTAGAAGTAGAATGGTCCGAGTAGGTGCATTGTACAAAGTTTCTAGTTGGAGTATTAATTCTATTGATTGCACTGAACAAGGAAAGTTCATAGCCTTAATGATGCTGGAGGCGGCCTGATGAGTGGCCAAACTATCTTTGCCAGCCTTTAGCTTGTAGATAGCTTGGATTAATCCATGTGCTTTAGCCCAGAGTTTGGGCTTTATGTCTGTTATTTCTTGAACTTTGGAATCCACCTTGGATCCCACGAGAACACCCTCCTTCAGGTATTTGGAGGTGAGTGGCAGCTTTGCCAGCATCCTTTTAGCCTTGGTTTTTGTAGCCGTCCAAGTGGAGGTAGTAGGCAGCTCTGGGCTATCAGGAGGGGTGATTACTTTAGATATCTTGATCAATTATCCATAACTTGCAAGACCAGAGAATTGTTAGAATATGATATATATAATAAGAAAATTAGAAACTCTGGGAAATTTTTCATTACCCTACGTATGTTCAATAAGTGTTAACACATATCAAAAATTCTACAATACTTTAAATAAACATGGGTTAGTTTCTTGGGGTTGAAAAAGGTGACAAGAGGAAATGAAAGACAAGGGATTGCTCGGGACTCAGAGTTTGGATAAACTAGCCATTTCTGTGTTGATGTGACCAGTAGGAAACCGTACTTGGCTGACGTGGGTTGGCACGTGGTCACGTGACATATGAAATAAAGGCATTAATGACAATAAGTGGGCTAACAGTGGGTAAATTGAATGCCAGATGGGACATGGTTTGAATGCCCACTTGTGGGAAATTAATCCCGCCATTAAGGTGATGAGACAGAGGAGAGAGAAAGCTTCCATGGCTCAAACCAGCGAGGTTCGGAGTTCAAGCCATGGTGACTCCCTCTCGACAAGCTTGGTATGGTGAGTGAAAACATGACAAAGTATGATGAGCTCAATAGATTAAAAGGACACACACAAAATATATACACAATTTTACAGAGGGCCGAAGGCTGAAACACATATATACTAAAATACATGGTATTTACAAACTACTTACAGATTTATACAATATTTACATAGGTACATGAGTACCCTAAGACAATATAAATTGTATACATTAGCTTACAACTATACAAAGGGTGGACAACCCTCTGGCAGAGCCAACCCACCAACAAGAAGCAAACCAAAAAGAAAAACACAAAAGGTGAACTAGCAAAACTGAACAAAGTGAAACCAAAAATAAAAGGAAACATTAAGAAAAAGACAACAAGAAACCAGAGGACAAATCGAGGACCTATCTGGAGACACAAAAAATAGCAGGGGAGAAGGACACCAGGAGCATGCTGCAACAAGTCTACCCTTGAACGATCACAAGTAGACACTGCAAATCAGCTTGTAATCAACCACTAAGCACAGAGAAATTCATAGCTTAATCACCTAAGAATCATTCTGAATGCTCTAAATGTTTTAATTGTGGTAACTATGAAAGTTATGGGTAGTTTCCATTTATAATCTTAGGGTAAAAAAAAGTTACTCTTCTCTGCAAACTCCGAAATAAGCAAACCTCTGGACTCTGGGCCCAAAGATTCCATGCAACTATGCCTTCTCGCAAAAGCAGACAGGGTTGAAGAGAATACCAGAGTCCAAAAGCTGGATCTAGAAAGAAAAAACTCTAGGACCAGGTCCCAGAGACACAAAAAGACAAAAATAGAAAGAAAACAAACCTCGCGAAA
The DNA here is from genome assembly GCA_018584345.1 of Thuja plicata. Classification (NCBI taxonomy): domain Eukaryota; kingdom Viridiplantae; phylum Streptophyta; class Pinopsida; order Cupressales; family Cupressaceae; genus Thuja; species Thuja plicata. The sequence continues at coordinate 2,562,150 of MU225019.1, read as the reverse complement.
GAAAAGCCCAGAGGGAAAACAAAGAAAGAAGGAAAACAAGGCAAGGGCAAAAACAAAAAAAAGGGGACTTGACATTTTGCACACAAAATGTAGGGATGGGTATGCAAGGCATAACAAATGGAAACTATCTAGGATGATTTCCTTAGCGCATTTGAGAACTACAAAATCTCTGGTTAGCAAAACTATAATCAATCATTACTTGGAGCATCCTACTTGCAAGGTGCAAGGTGTCTGAGAAAAATCAGTCCATCAGCAATTCAATCCTTGGTCCTTTGTCAGTTGTGAAGTGTGTGCTTTGAAAAAAAAATCAAGCCGATGACCTCTGGGAGAAGTAGAGAAGAGGCACTAAATATATATATCAGACCAAAGTCATCAAATCTTGCATGTTTCCCCTGAATACCAGAATTTCTTTGTTCTTTAGTTCTTTCCTTTCTTTTCTCTTCCTTTTCTGTGGGAAGGTGGTACTTCTTTCACCTCAGACCTCAAGCTTAGCCAATTTTTGAGGTGGTACTTCTTTCACCTTTCCACCAAATTCAAATTACCAAATGGGGAAGAGAACTCCAAACCTGGGAAGAATTTAAATGTTTTTCAGACTTGGGCCAACAAACTAGTGCGATCGATCAACTCTTAGCGTCTCCGATTACTTGTTTCCTTTGATTTTGATCTAACTGATTTCCAAACTTTTGGGAGATGAATCCAATGGAGATTACTCATAGCCTATTACCAAACTTAAAAAATAACTCTAGAGTGCGGACCAATTCTGCCTTGCTAACAATAGATTCTAAGTTCACCATAATTCAAAAGGTACTGTTTCAGAGACTAGATGTTATGCGAAGCATACCGGTCTACAAAGGGGAGGAAAAAACACTGGGAACTCAGAAAAAGAAAGAACCAAACCCAAAACAAAATGAAAAGAAAAAAAAGGGTGGTCCCAGAGGATAGCCAAAAAAACTATTTACAAGGCAAGGCACCTTCAACAGAGCACCGGGAAGGATATTTACAAGCAAGACTTTGCATAAAATACAATTCTAGACAAACTCACCTCATTCAAAATAATGCTTGAGAAACTGTCCATTGACAAGCAATGGAATGGCTTCTCTAGTCATGGTACTGAGGTGATAAGTCTTTGCCCCGTAGATCTCAGATATCAAGTATGGTCCAAGCCAGAGCTGTTGGAATTTGGTGTGTTTTTCTTTCTTTTCCTAGGCCTTGTCCCACAAAAGGACTAAGTCCAAAATCTAAAATGCCTTATACTGGGCTCTTTGGTCAAACCATCATTTTACTATTTCTTGGTGATGCACAAAGTGTTCAAGGGCTGTGTCTCTTTGTTCCTCAATTCACACTAGATTTAGGAGCCGAACCTCCATGATGTTGTCCCAATTGTCGAATTCTTGCATAAACTACAACACCAGGATTTGTAAGTTGATAGGGAATACTAGGTTTTTGCCATAAACCAAGTGGAATGGGGAAGTCCCCAGGGCTACCTTTATTCAGATACGATCTACCCAAAGGGTGAATCTAAGTTTTTGGTACCAGTCCTGGGGATTCTGTTCTAATAGATGTTTGATCACCTTGAGTAATTTTTTGTTGGTTGATTCAGCAACACCGTTCCCCTGAGCGTAATAGTTGATGGTGAACTTCAGAGTGATCTTCCTATCATAGGTCCATTCAATTAATTGTGCCAAATAAAATGCTAGACCATTGTCACATACTATAGAAAAAGGAATTCCAAATTGCATGATGATGTTTTCTTCTAGGAATTTTATGACTACATTTGCCATGTTTTTTTTACAAGGGATCGCTTTAGACCACTGGGTGCAATAGTCGGTCACAGTTAGAATGTACTGGTGGTTGGAAAATGAGTTGGGGTTGATTTCCCCAATAAATTCAAATTCCCATTGAGCGAAAGGTCTAACTTTGAAGACCGAATGCAAAGGCAAGGCTGGGTTTCACTCACGATGTGTCACAGTTTGGGAAGTGTGACATTTCTTGACGTGGGTGTAGACGTCCTTAAAGATACAAGGCCAATAATATCTGGCCTAGAGGATTTGATGGGTAGTGGCATTAGCTAAGCCATGCCTAGTTCCAAACTGCCTGTGGAATTCTTTGATTATCTTTGTAGCTTGAACCCTATCAATGCCCCGGAGGTACACTCCCTCCTAGTTCCTACAAAAAAGCGTGAAATTTTTTATCATGAAGTGTGCACTTTTAATCGCAGGGCACGATGTTTGTTTGGAGGCAATCCCTCCAGGCATCTATTATTTAAAAAGTACACCAGGTTTGTTTATCATGGATCCTGAGTGATGGACTCCTATGTATATGCCTGACATTCAATGTGTGGAGTCTCTTCTGCCATCACTCTACATAGTCCCTGGCCTAGGACTATCTTCATGGGTTGCATTTCCAGATCATACTCTTGGAGGATGGCCATCCATTTCCCCCATCTTTCACCCAATTCACTCTGCATAAGTAGGGATTTTACTACCTGGTCCAGGATGATAACATGTACATTGCTCTGGAGGATGTAATGCCTAGAATTTATTCACGGTGCAGATGAGAGAAAAGGCCTACTTTTCCAAAGACAATTACTGGACTTTGGCATTCTTAAAGGGGGATCTCATGAAAGCTATTGGTCATTCCTCCCCTTCGACCTTCTGGGTCAAAACTATCATGGTAGAATGCGGTGAGGCAAAGGAATATATGTAAAAGGGGAGGGAATAGTCTGGGCTAGCCAAGACTAGGGCCTCTGTTATCATTTGTTTAATCTGGGTGAACGCCCACTTTTCCTCTAGGCTCTACTCAATTTTAGTGTCTTTCTTCATCATTTTATTGAGTGGCTTTACGATCTCGGTGAATTCTGTGATGAATCACCGGACAAAATAGATCTTTCCAAAGAAAGATCTCATTTCCTTCTTGCTGCCAGGAATTTGTAGGTTTAACAGCGCTTCAACTCTCTCAGGGTCAATGGATATACCCTTCTCGGAGACAATATGCCTAAGAAACTTCCCTTTAGTGACGCCAAATATGCATTTCTTAGGGTTGAGGGATATTCCATACCGGTGACATCTCTCACAAATCTGGGCGAGGTGGGCAGAATGATCACGCCTATCCCAGGAAAAGATGGTCAAATCACCCATGTAGATGATTATGCACCAGTTCACTAGGCCTTTGAACGCAATGTCCCTAGCCTTCTTAAATGTCACCCCTGCGTTGATCAGGCCAAAGGGCATTCTTCGGTCGGCAAACATTCCCCACTTGGTGGTAAACACTATTTTGTCTCTATCCTCATATTTAACCATAACTTAGTTATACTCGGAGTACCCATCCGAGAAAGACATCATTTGTGATCCATTCACGATTTGGAGTACCTCATCTAATGAGGGGAGAGGGTGATTATCTTTCTTGGAAGCTTTGTTTCAATTTTGGAAATCCATGCAAATCTAGATCTCAGTGCTTTTCTTCCTCACAGGGACTAGGTTGGCAACCTATGTAGTATGCTAGATTGGAAGATGATCTAGTCTGACAATAGTTTTTGAGCCTCCTGATGAATTAGAGGCTCTATTAGTGGGTTAACCAGTCTTTTCTTTTGCTAGAAAGGCTTAGCATTAGGTTTAAATGGGATAGTATGGGTCATGATGGATGTATCATATTTCTTTAGGTCCTCATACCACCATGTAATTATGTCTATGTATTCTCAGAGAACTGTGAGAATATTCTCCTTCTCCTCTGGGGAGAAAGAGGTGCTAATGTGTATCATTTCTTTTCACTGGGCAAGTTGATGTTCACTTTTTCAAATTTTCCTCCCTCAGAGGAGGATGATATCTTTTCCCAGCCTTGAGGGTCTGAGTCAAAGATTTGTTCAAGTACAACCATCCCCTTAGGGATGGTGTTGGGTGGTAGGTCCATGATCCTGTCATCTTCATCACCCTATCCAGTATCATCGTGATCTCTCTCCTCCACTATCTAGTCCTCAAAGATACCAAAATTAGCCATAAAGGCTAGGATATGTTGATCATCCTCAAAGACTTGAAAATGGGTGACATTGTCTGGGATGGACGGGGTGGGGATCATCTCAATAGAGAATTTCCAGAGTCAGGAGCCAGCCATTGGCTCAAGGGTACTAGGAGACACAACAAGGGAATCTGGAACATAGTTCCTTCTCTGGGGAATAAGATCAATGCCAAAGGCATCAAAATCTTTAATGAGGCTCCATGCCCGGTTGTGGTACGCGGCCACCCTTTTTTTGTGACAGGTGTATTGAATCTAGACTTGTTTCATGATCAACTCTGAATCACCCAAGGCCTGACCGTGAGTGATTCCATTCCTTAGTTCAAATAGGAGCCCAAGGACCAAGGCCTTGTACTCTATGACATTATTCATGCAGTTAAACTGTAGCCTGTAAGATGCAAGGAAGGATTCCCCCCACGGGTTGATCAATTCCACTCTGGCCCCACAGCCTTTTTTGGATCGGGACCCATCAAACTTAATGGGCCACAAGTCATCGTTTGTTGTCTAGGTCTAGGAAGATGAAGCAGTCTTTAGATTGTTCTTGGGAAGGTTGGGAGGAGTTTCCTCTAGTGCTGATGGTGTGTGGGTGAGGCTTACCTCCAGAGATATTTTTGGTTGAGATTCTCAGACAGGCGGTGCCAACGAGGCATCACCGACAAAAGTACTAAGTTCTAGAGAATCATATGTGTGCTCTTTCTCCCAGAAGGAATTAATGTGCCAGGTAGCAGTGAAAAGACAAGGCTCACACTCTAGCTCAGAATGTTTTTGATAATGCACCCGACACTAAGTGTTGGACAAGAGTGTAGCGGGGGTCACTGTGGTACCCTAAGAGTTAACCTCAACCCTCAATTTTTCATCCAGGTCCCAGCTTCTCTGAGAAACTATGGGGTCCTCCCCGGGTGTGAAATCAAATGTTAAGATCTCAAGGGGTTTGTACACCTAGGGGAAGTCTCAGAGAAGAGGAATTCATTCACCCTCCCAACTTTGGTTAGGGCCTATTTCATCTGGGGCTCAGTTTAAACCTAGATCTAGTTAGATTCTCCCTCCCAGGGGAGCCACAAGTGGGAAAAGTTGGTGGAGAAATACCCGTTAAGGGACTTAGACTGATTCTAACTTAGTAACATCCCATATGTCTCTAGGATGTCCACCACCTAGATGTCAAACATGCTGGCTATCCTGGGGTCCTGGATGAGTTGAATCTAGACATTCTTCAGTTCACCCACCATTTTTACAGCGGTTTTATCCAACTGGATTACTGCACCATTAGATGGGGTGGGGCAGAATTTGAGCTTCTAGCATATGGATAAAGGTATGATGTTTCTCGAAGCCCCAAAATCTACCAAGCAATTATTTATATTCTTTCCTTGTATGTTCAAACCTAGTAAGAAGGGAGGATCCTCAGTGTTACCCGAGAAGAGAGATGTGTTAGTGTCATCAAAAGAGACAGTCTTGGGTGGGCGACTGACGGCTTCCAAGTTTCCCAAGAGCTTCAGAAGAGACTTCTTCTACTCGAGATAGTTTAGAAAAACCTCCATCAAGGTCATGGAGGTGGTATTTTGTTCTAACACCTTCGTGATGTTGAACCTTCCTCCCAGGAATTGGTGGCTTCCCTTGGCTGGGTCCTTAGCTTGGTTAGAGCCAGGGCCTTTTGGAGGGACAAACTGATCAGCTATGTTGTCCTGGGGAGGAGTGTCTTTGGGAGGTGTGGGCATGTAAAGCGGTCCTTTACTAGCCTGACTCCAGGTGTTGTAGAGAATCCATGGGTTGGTGAAGGCATTGGCCTCAAAGTCTAGAATAGATTCATCAAAGAACCCCTGCAGTTTAGCTTTTTTCTTCATCTTCCTTGTCTATTCCAAAGAAGATGGTCTCACAAGTGAAGGCACCATGAGTGGGATCTTGTATAGGAGGTTCTAGGGGAGTAGGATCAGAAGTTTGTTGTCTGTCCAGCTAGGAGATCATGATGACTTTCTCTATTGTGGCACCATTCACCTCATTGTGAGAGCCCGTGTCATGCAATCTACACTAGTTGGTCATGGGCTGGAAGTCTGTGACTGGCGTGAAATGGGAAAGTCCAGCGCTACCCTGATTGGTGTTTTGGTTTGGAGGAGGACCTCTAGTGTTAGCATTGTTGTTCTATTGCTGTTGATTGGGTTGGGGCCTATTATTGTAATTTCTTCCTCTGGCATTGTTATTTTGTTGGCCAAAGAAAATATTCCCTCTTTGGGAATTGGTGTTGTGGGGTACAAGAGACCCTGCCTTCAACTATCCCATGTCCACGGTTAGTGAGGACAATAGTCGCCGGATGGATTCAACCTCGGCAAATAGTTGATTGTTTGCATCACAATGTGACAATTTTTGTTGTTGGTTCCCGGGGAAGGTGACATCATTCATCAGAGTCAAGGGTGGCAATCCTCTAGCCACATATGACTAAAAGAAAGGCACTCTAGAAGGTTGTGTTTGTGATTGTTGTATTTTCTGTGGCTGGTTCCAAGGAAAGGATTCCAGACCCAGTGTTGCCTGTGTTTGAGATGGATATACGTACTGGGCCTATTTGTCTATCGGTGGTGGCAAGGGATTCATGGCCATCACGGGGGCACCCATTGCCTAGTTGGGGTTATATCCCCCGATGTAAGAAGTCCCACTGGGTATCATGTTAAAGGGCATGCTCTGCCCAATCCTACCAAGATATTTGTTAAGACTATGGGACAATTCCAAGGTCAGATTGTAGACTTTTTCCAGATTATCTCAATCACCTAGGGTAGTAGTTATCTATAGGAGAGTGGCAAAAAAAGGGTCCATCACATTAAGATAGGTCTAGATAGTTACATCCGTGGATGGGATGAAGGGACCCGTGCACTGCTTTAAGGTGCATTAGAATCGGTGGTTGAATGTTGTAAGGGGTTTGTTCAGTTCCTTTCTAATGGAGATGAGCTGGTTGTGGGACCACGTTGGGTCCACATGTATGTAGAAGCCAGCCAGGAAGGCATCCTCTATGTCCTGCCAATGATTGATGGAGTTGGCAGGAAGGTTAAGGTACCAGTTCAACTCATTCTGTCCCATGGACAGAGGGAACATCTGAGTCACAACATCTTGATGTTGGATCTAGTGTTTGTTCATGGCATATTTGTATGCTTGTAGGTGCTCTTCTATAGTTCGTGAGTCTAAGTGCTCATATCGGGGACAAATCTTTTCTGGGTGCGTAGGAAGATCATTGGCTACATTGGGAAAATTTCCCATCGGGGACCTAGTGTTTCCAAAATATACAGCCATTGAGGGTGTTAGATTTTGACTAGGTTGAGCATTAATTCCGAAAGTCATTTGGGGAACTTGGGTATTTTGAGCTATAGTATATCCCCAGACAATGGCGATTGGTTTGGCCTTTACGGTCCATTTCTTTTGAGCAGGAGGCTCGAGTTCAACAAACCTTCCAGGGTTGGGAGTTGATCTAAGGATTCTTTCAAATCTTGAGGGTGAAAATGATCCAATCCCACTGCAGGTATGACTCCTAAAACTATGGCTTGGGGAACCTTCTGGCAGTGTAAAATTAGAATCCTCAAAGGGGGATGAGTTCATGCCCTCCCTCTAGCACCAATTTTTGTTGACGAGACTTTGTGACCAGGTTTGCCAATAGATGTAAGTTGTCACTGGGTACCAGGGTACTGACCAACTTTTCCTATAAAGGTTTTCCAGGGAAATGAGATTCCTTGGGCCTTCAAGCATGTGAGAGTCAGGTCTCGATAGTGTGGGAGCTTAGTTGAGAATGTAACTATTTTTTTTAGGGGGATAGCTGGTTATCTTGGCTCGTCTTCTCTGGGGATTCAAGTAAGTGGGGTTTCCTACAAGCATTTACTAACTTTACCAAATAAAATTCAAAAGATACTGCAAGGTTAGAAATATTTCATCTACCTATAGTTATGCCAAACATTCAAAATATCAACCAAGCTCTAACATGCTACACTAAATACTGAAGAAATATAGAACCATCAACTCGTATTTAATCAATAGTGAGGAAAAAGGAGGTCGTTAATCTACTTAAAATATCAGAGCAAGGGACATAAAGAACATACAACACAAAATACCATTAACTTGGAGATTAGAATGCTAGAAACAACATTGATAGAACCCTTTCTTCTTCATTAACATGTTTCTAGAAAGCACTGATGCATACAATAATGGTGGCTCCAGGGGAGAATTTAACTATTGAAAGCTTCTAAAAACTAAAGAGCATTGCGCTCTGCAACTAAGAACTGATAAAATTGAAATGCTATTAGTTATGGACTACAAAATCATCAATTTCACCGACCCTTGGAATGAGGTCAAACTTTTTATTTATACACAACCTTTGAGCTAAAACTAACCTAACTTATTTTAAACTCAACAATATTATACTATTTCTAGTGGCTGGTACTACCTACACCATGATAAAAAAGACCTCAAGATGGAAAAGGTCTTACATGTCAGAAGAATGAGACAAGGAAGATAGAGTGGAAGAATCGGCCTCGAGAAGGGACCTGTAAGGAGAAGAGAAGAAATCTGATCCCTCAGGGATCGAGGCTATGTGTCTCATAAATGGGAGAGTGGCTCACTATCTTCAATGCGCTAGGTGTTACGTTGGAGTGGCACCTTGGGAAGACCACCTGTCAGGACCATCCAGTTGAGATTACGTGCCCTGTTGGAGTCATCTACCTTCTGACATCTTTATTAAATGCCTTGAAAGTGACCAGTCAGCCTTGGGAACTGGGACACTGGTCATTTAAAGAATACAAAACTATTGGATCCAGAATTTTGGGATCCAGGAACTTGCGTTCTGAAAGGATGAATGAATATAAAATTTGCGCACGCTAAGGGTTATCCCCGGAACCTAGAGAACCATGTTGCTCCTTGCTATTTTTGAGAGCTTTTAACACCTAGCCTATGCCTTCTTCATCTATGCCCTTGATGTTGTCCCACCGACTACGGAGAAACTCTAAAATCCCTTGCACCTCTCTGGCCCCATTTTAGAATTCATCAACCAATTTTACAGCATCATGCATTCAAAGAATCAACTTAGACAACCTTGTCAATTTATTCCCATCAATATCGCTGAGGGCGTGGTACTTTGACTCCATGAACTCATCAAATTGCATAAGGACATAGTCCTCTGGGGTGCATGATCCAGTGGTAAAGGGGTTGACTTGTGACACCCTTACCACAAAAGCTTCAAATAGGCCCAAAGGATACTGAGTGGCATATATTTTATCTTTTAGGGCCCTGACCAGATCCTTGCAGACCTCAATCCTTAGGGAAAGTCTTGAATCCTGGGCCTAAAGGGAATCATATGTTTCATCCCCTAGAATTCCTACCTCTGTGGTAGCCTCTTCTTCAACATTGAAAATCTCTTCCAGCCTGGCCTTTCATTTCTCATAGTTTCCCAAGTCCAATTCTCATACGTCAACAGAGGCACTTGCTTGGTGTAGGAGGAGGTGGATCTGATAAAGATCTAGGAGTGACACTACTAAGAATTGCCTTACGACATCTATTTGTTTTGTGATCCACCCATCGACAGCCTAGGCCTTCTTTTTCATGGTCCTTAGAGAATCCACATCACCCTATGCAAGCGGCAATCCAGAGGCAAAAGCTTCTAGGTGGACCTTGGCCAGAGGTTGTGCAAGTTATTCTAGAAGTGCAAGGAGATTTGCATTTGTTTCCATTTCCTCCTTTAACTTCTGGCCCTGCTTGGCGTATCGGGCCTCTATTCCCTTGGTGGCCTCCTTTAGAAGGTCTAATTTTCCCTTCTTGTCTCTTCTCCCTAGAGCTACTTCTGTAATTGTATAGTCCTCAATCCTTACGGCCACTGTATCTACATCTGGAGGAGGGGTTACGATTATCACAACTATGCTAGTAGTTGGACCAGTCCGGAGAGTATGGATTATCCATTCCTTCTTAGACTTCTGGGCCTCTACATTACGGTCCATCATCTCTACCAGGGAGAGCATAGCAGTTGTTTCTACCATCGGGGCCTTCCTCTTCCTTGATTCCACCAACCATTGGGGTGGCAGGGGTGGCTTTTCCGTTAAGACCTGAGTATCTAAATTCTCCTCTAAATTTGGTGGCAGGTTCCTGGTATTTTCAATGTTCTCAAGCTCCTTTTGCTTTACCTATTCTTGCTCCTACTCCCCTGGCACTTTAGTATATTCTACTAGGTTGGTGCCTTGGTTGGCTAAGTCTGGGATTTACCTACGTACACCTGCATTGCTTGTTTCTTTGAGGATTTCTTGGTCTTGTTGTTGCTGTTGTTCTCCAACCCTACTTGTTTCTTCTGCCAAAATATTTTCCTCTACTGGAATATCTTGTGAGAGTGGGTGAGGTCATTGGCCAAAGTTTAGTAATGCGGCCGCTTTAACTACCTCACCAAATGTACTCCAGGGAGTGTGGTCTCCCAGAGTGACCAAAATTGTTTGGAGTGTGATGATCGGGGGTACTATTGATCCCATGGGTCTAGTTTCCCTGACCATCAGTTTCTCATCTATTGCTTGCCTCGGTTGATTCTTGACCTCTTGGGCCAGTGTTTCTTCTTGCCTTCCCAACTCTAGTTGTTCCTTCTACATTTCTTCCTGGACCTCCTGCTCTATGGTAGATTCTTGTTCTGGGATCTCCTATTCTGTAGGGATATCTTCCCTCTCTTGAGCGAAAATTTCTTCTACCATGTGACCTATGTCTTGATGGAGGTCCATGAGCTTGTCTGCTGAGAAAGTGTCATCGAAGTCATCATGTGGGGGCGAGGAGTCAAAAATATTTTCAAGTTTGGGAGATTCTGAACTGACATCAACTGGAGGCATATCTAGCATACCGGGGCTGGCAGTTGTGCCTAGAGTGGGGGTCACCCTCTTCTTTTTCTTTCTCATCAGTGGGACCTCGGTCTCCATAATACTGGTGGACTCTGCATCGGTGAAAGTCTATCTTCTCATCATTGCAACCAACGATGAGGATCCCACTAGGCAGGCAGACGCCATGGGAGTTATGAGTAGGCCGGAGGACATCTGGGCACTTATCTACTGGCTTGCTAGCCTTGCCAACTCCATCTATTGTTGTAGCATTACCATTAAGGGAGTGAGACCTTGGGGAGGTACCTTAGCCAGGGTATCCTCTTTTTCCTTCCCCTTACTTGAACTAGGTCCAGCAGCGGTAGCGGGCATTGAAGTGGGCCTTTAGACAATTTGTCCCTTCCGGGTGCTTTTGGGACACATCCAGGCAAAATATTGGTGACTCACCTCCAAAATAGGGTCACATACTCCTTCAATTGTTAAGTCTTGTGGGGTGGCCTAGTCCACTAGAGGGAGATCTAACTTTTCTAATCCCTGCTCTTTGTGTGCTGGGTCTTCTAACAACCTGTCATCTGAAAAACCCTTCAAAAAATTACAAATTTCGAGCGCCTTCATGAGTCCCTTGGACATGCGCTAATGTTGTCAGGCCTGGAGATCAAAACTATCTTGGTAGTCTGCCCAAAAATCTTCAATGTCTGCTTTGTGCGGTGGGGATGCCCGGGGCAGTGCCGAGGCAATCTTACCTAGAGGGTCATAATTTTTCTTGGTGTGGTGGAATTTTAGTGGTCCGAGGCTCTTCAATTCACTATCTACCTCCCTTTCTATAGTGAGGCTACACATATAATTCCTGCATGAAACCAGGAATGGGATGTTGATGACCTTCTTCAATGTGAAAAAGGTGTGCAAGTCCAAGATCTACTGACAGAACTCCAAAAGAATAATTCTATCCCCGCAATATCGGGGGAGGAGGTAGGGTTTCCCAGAGAAGTTGGTCACCTAAATGTAAGTGTGATGCTAAAAATAGATAAAATAATGGCCATAAGTGCTGACCAAATTCATCAACTCCTACGATAACCGATACCTAGAATCTCGAGTAAGTGTTAGAATATTTTGGTAAATAAAAGCATCATTTACCTAGCAGAAATTTAGGAAACTAATTTCCCATTATTCTTGGGGATAATGATCCCATAGTGTCAACTAGCCTAGCCCATTTCCAAGTTCACCTACCGTTCCCAAACTTGGAAAGTTTGGTCTTTATTGGGCTAGTGCCCATAGCACGTATGATGTCATGTAGAACTTAGAACTCTAGACGAAGCCCTTCAGCTATGTGTCCATGTGATTGTCTATGATAGCTGCTCAGTTGAAGGTCTGACTACGAGTGGTGATGCAGTAGAGAAAGTAGTACATCCATGTTAAGAAATCCCAAGCATGGGGCAATCTGAAGATCTTGCTCAAAAATATGATGCCTACCTGAATGGGATATTTGAAATAGCTACAGGGAATTTCCAACTTCATCCTCTTACAATCCTTCTTTGGGGACTTAAGCCAGTTGCTATTGAGATTTTTCTAGGAGATAAGGGAAGCATCCTCAAACTCCTACAACATCTTGGCCTAATTCTGGATAATGGACCCATTAAACTATGGGATCCCCAGCCTTGAGGAAAAAGTTGCTACATCCAGGGTGACAATTCTTGCTGGATACTGTAATGGCTAGGGCTCTGAAAGCAGAATGGTCTAAGTAGGTGTGTTGTACAAAGTTGCTAGTTGGAGTATTAATTTCAGTGATTGCACCAAACAAGGAAAGTTCACAGCCTTAATGATGCCAGAGGCGGCCAAATGAGTGGCCAAACTATCTCCGCTAGCCTTTAGCTTGTAGATGGTTTGGATTAAGCCTTGCATTTCAACCTAGAGTCTGGGCTCTATGTCTATTGTTTCTTGAACTTTGGAATCCACCTTGGATCCCATGAGAACACCCTGTTTAGGGTATTTGGAGGTGAGTGATAGCTTTTCCAGCATCCTTTCAGCCTTGGTTTTTGTATCCACCTGAGTGGAGGTAGTAGGCAACTCTGGGCTATCAAGAGGGGTGATTACTTCAGACATCTTGATCAATTATCCACAACCTGCAAGACTGGAGAACCATTAGAACATGATATATATAAAAAGAACATTAGAAACTCTGGGGAATTCGTCATTACCCTGCACCTATTCAATAAGTGTTAACACATATCAAAAATTCTGGAATACTTTAAATAGACATGAGTTAGATTCTTGGGGTTGAACAAGGTGATAGGAGGAAATGAAAGACAAGGGATTTCTCAGGACCCATAGTCCGAATAAACTATCTGTTTCCGTGTCGATGTGACTAGTAGGAAACTGTAATTGGCTGACGTAGGTTGGCATGTGGTCATATGATAGGTGAAATAAAGGCATAAATGGTGGCAAGTGGGCTAAAATGGGGTAAATTGAATGCCAGATGGGACATGGTTTGAATGCCCACTCGTGAGAAATTAATCCCACCATTAAGGTGATGAGACAGAGGAGAGAGAAAGCTGCCATGGCTCAAACTAGTGAGGCATTAAGTTCAAGCTGTGGTGACTCCCTCTTGATGAGCTCGGTATGGTGAGTGAAAACATGATAGAGTGTGACAAACTCATCATCTTAGAAGTATACACACAAAATATATACACAAATTTATAGAGGGCTGAAAGCTGAAACACATATACACTAAAATAAATGATATTTACAAACTGCTTACAGATTTATACAATATTTACATAGATAGATGAGTTACCCTAAGACAATATACATTGTATAGATTAGTTTACAATTGCACAAAGGGCGGAAAACCCTCTGGTAGAGCCAACCCACCAACGGGAGGCAAACCAAAAAGCAAAACACAAAAGGTGAACCAACGAAACAAAACAAAGCAAAACCAAAAACAAAAGGAAACAACAAGAAAAAGACAACAAGAAACTAGAGTACAAACCGAGGACCTACCTGGAGACATGAAGAATAGTAGGGGAGAAGGACACCAGTAGCATGCTGCAACAAGTCTACCCTCAAATGATCACAAACAGACATCGCAAATCAGCTTGTAATCAACCACTAAGCACAAAGCAATTCACAGTTTAATCATCTAAGAATCTCTCTAAATGCTCTAACTATTTTAATTATGGTAACTATGAAAGTGATGGGTAGTTTCCATTTATACTCTTATGGTAGTAACAAGTTACACTCTTCTCCGAAAAACTCTAGAATAGGCAGACCTTCAGACTCCAGGCTCAGAGATTCCATGCAACTATGCCTTCTCACAAAAGGAGATAGGGTTGAAGAGAATCCCAGAGTCTGGAAGCCGGCTCTGGAAATAGAAAACTCTAAGACCGAGTCCCAGAGACACAACAATACAAAAATAGAAAGAAAACAAACCTCACAGAAGAAAATCCCAGAGGGAAAATAAAGAAAGAAGGAAAACAAGGCAAGGGAAAAAGAAAAAAAGGGGGACCCGACATTTTGCACACAAAATGTAGGGACAGGTATGAGGGTATAACAATGTGATCATCACAGGCCCCACAAGATGAAGGTCATTCCACTTCTGGCCAATCTCCTCCTAGCACAAAAAAAGGGGAAGAAAATGTATAAAAGGAGGAGAGCTTCTGCATCTCCTCAACTATAAACCTTATAGGAGGAACCAAAAGAAGAGGAAGATGTACCTCTTATTAAAAGGATGAGATCTCAGAAGAGGAAAGAAAAGGAGACTTCTAGGAAAAATATCTAGAAGATCCTAAAGAGAAGGAAAATCCTCTATATGCCTCAGGATCAGATGAGTTCTAGATATCTAATTTTGAAGGCCTAGAAGGCTTTGCAAACTAGGAAAAACATACACCTAATTTGATAATAGGATTTGATATGGGGGCTCCTACACTTATCCAACCATATGTGGTGCTAACTCCACCTCCAGCACAATTCACCAATCTGGCATTAAACATGCCAATCATAGGGATAAGCTCCAACACAGGCAAAGGGCCTAAAAATCAAGATACCACAGCAGCTTAGGACATCACAAGGGATAAATCTGCAAGAGAAAGTTCCACTTCTACTCCATTGCCTCACATTCACATTCCACCAACCTTTATCCCGCCTCCAATTCCTACTCCACCACCTTCTCTCCCAACCCCAACACCTACTCCACCACCATCCATTCCTCTACCATGCTTCATCCTAACTCCTTAGGGGTCAATAAGTACAAAAGCTATGTCACCTTTCAAAACCATACTAGAGGCCATGACTGGCCTTAATGCAGAGGTGTTGATTAGTTCCTCGGGGGATGAAGGCCAAGATAAGGATGGAAAAGATAGGGCAGCATAAGAAGAGAAGGAAGAAGAAGAAAGGGGAGAAGGGGAAAGTCACAGAGAAGAAATGAATAAAGGAAAGGGTGAGAAAGATAGGGAATAGGGTAAAAGGTCAGAGGAGGAGGAAACCCCGGTGTCAAAAAACTTGGTGTCAATCCTCCACATTTCCCCAGATGATCCAGTCACCACCTTTAGTAAACCTACTTGGTTTACTAAAGAGATTCAGACTCAAAAGAGGACTTACACTGATGAGGAAGAGGGAGAAGAAACAATTATAGCCTCTTTAGGACAAGCCTTCCATCAAACAGAGGTTAGCATATGATCTAGGAAAATATCCTATGTCACCCAAGACACTAGGAGTTGCTGGAAGGCACAAGTAGAAATTCCTTCTGTTAGCACTTCTCAAACACAAGCGACCCCCGAAGATTACACACTTGAAGAGGTAGACTTGGGTGAGCCTACTAGGGAAGGGAGAAAGACATTGATAACTTTAGGTCTTAAGAATTCTCTAGGATTCATGAGCAAGGACGAGGAAACCATAAAGTCCTTAATAGAGAAGAATGAGGCTTTGAAGAAGTTCATTCATAAAATGGTGGGTCCCATTGATCCAAGTTTCCCAGAAACTGCATTGCAGACCATCTTAGAGAAAAGGGCCACTACATATTTACTGACATGTATGACCCCTTCTTTGATCCAAGCAAGTGCAGGATAGAAGAATGACTTTGAGAAACACAGAGAAGGGGTTATCAAACTTGTTTTTAACCCTTACCGAGGCATCTTTATTGAGACTACAAAGTTGATAAACTAGAAGGAGAAATAATATGGATTAGATTCAGAGATAACCAAATGGAAAGCTGCCCTCCAAGACCTGAAGATAATTAAGAAGCAACTCTTCTAGATTCTAGTAAAGATATACGAGGGAAAAGAACTAGATAACTTTGAAACATGGATCAAGCGCATAACCAAGACAATTAAGGTCTTCGAAGAGTGCCTAACCCGAATAATGGAAAAACATAAGGAAGTCATGGAATGGGTAGGAAAAATAGTCTAGTGAAAGAGGTGGTGCAACATTTCAGGGATATTTTGGTAGGTGTTAGCACCAAAGAGGCCTTGCACCAGTTTTTCTACTCCAAGGAAGACATGTAGGTAATGTCAGAACATGAAGAGTAGATTAAGTTCTTTGCTTCTGAATTGACCATATTCAGAGAGAAGCAAGAATGGAGGGTCAATAAAGTAAAAAGGAAAGAGATAAATTACAAAGAGGTTTAGGAGATAATACAAAGGCTTCGCGATGCCCATCTAGAAGTATTTCCCAACTAATGCCTCAGATCCATTCACCCATTTTTGAAGAAAACAAATTTTCACACTTAGCCATTTTTCATAAGGCTAAAATTTGGCCTTTTAGCCTTTCGGTCCTTTCAGTCTATGTAGGTTTTCAACCTTTTGACCCTTCCAACACTTTGTCCTTTCAGCCTTTTTGGCCTTTCGACCTCTGAAAGGGCCAAAACTTTGAATCCTCCAAATTTTGATTCCAACACTTAGTAATTTTGACACTCGGAGGAGAGGTCGGGGTCCAAAATTCTAGGTGTTTCCAGTGAGATCACTTTTTTGCATGGAATTTGAACTCCAAATTAGATGGGTGCCTAACTAGAGAACATTTTTGAAGGAATAAGGGTCCCCGATCAGTTCCCACCATAGGGAGAGCCCTAGATGAAGACTCCAAGGAAGAACTCCAAGATCAAGAAGAAGACTCCAACTAAATGTGAAGAAACCCCATCTTCTTACTATTTATTTTCTTGACAAGTTTGATCCCTCTTGTGTGGAAAAAATGACTATAAATGGATTAAACATCCATGCAAGTTATCTAGTATCAGTTAGCAATAGTTTCCTTCAAGCAAAGTTTTGGTTTTAGTTTATTTTCATTAATTTAGACTCTCTGATGCCCTAATTTTGGCATTTAGAGTTGTAGATCAAAACTCTATATATTGTAATCAAAAGAAATGTAAAAGGGTTGGATTCCTAATGCAATAAAATATACAATTTGGTGCTTCATTTGCGGTGTGATATTTTCTACTATCTATGCAAAAGTGATCAATTTATGCATGCTTATTCATTATTTTCAAAAAGCCAATTTTTTATTGCATTTCAAATATGGGTTTCTATTAGTTGGAGTTTGTTGTTAGCTATCTACCTTGTTGTGACAAATACATGGAAAAGATCATCTATTGGGGTTAATGTTAAATCCATCTCATATGTGTCCACGTCTTGGTGGCTTCACAATTTGATAGGTTTTGAAAATATTGCATGAGTGAATACATTTTCTCTCCAAATGATTGCATCCATCGAGTATAAAATTGTGACATCGTCTGATTTATACTTCGTGGGTTTTTTTCTAAATCTCTCCATCATTCAATTTGCAAGGGAAGATCAAAAATAGTTTATGTCCATTAGGATTTCATTTTCAGCAAGTTTATTTCATTTCTCGTTACCAGACTCATTCAAATTTTGTCTTAATTCTGAAAGTAATCATCTTTACACACAAAATTGCATCTTTAGTTAAAATATAATCTTTGATAAATCGGAAAAAAATAAATAAAGTACTAAAGTTGTTTGGCAACTTGATGTCTTGAATGTACCAGCAAAGGCCTCCTCATGAACATTCACATTTATCTTCAACTGAGTAACCAAGCAAGTCATACCACGACCCTAGAGAACCTTGGGAGTAACTGTTAAGTTTTAGGATAGCTGCAAATGTAATAGCACTCTATTTTGTATGTGTTTTCCAAATGCAACAATCTCTCTTTCATTTATATTAGGAATGAGGCTAGGAGAGACATGTCCCTTCATGGGACATGTCTATTCATTATTATTTATAAGAAAGGACATGCCTCTTCCTATTAATCATAATTTAATCAATCTTATAATCTTTCTTCAATCAATTATTAATTAATAATAATATAATAATTTAATATTGAATATTAAATTTCATATGATTAATAATAATATAACATATATAATATATTATTATTAATCAACATGTGTTATATATATTCTAATGATCATACGAATAAAGCTACAAATATTAACACTCCCTCTTAGCTAGGGAGGATGATCAAATAGAATATGTAGTGGTCTCATGTGTCAACACTTATGACCCTCACCATAGCTATACAAAACATCAACACTCCCTCTTAGCTAGGGAGGATAAATCAATCCAATGTCAACACTTATATGACACTTGATAACA
>MU225019.1:2529754-2542622 GCA_018584345.1 Thuja plicata | reverse complement strand
GTCTGATATCAATCTTCTTAGCTCCTTGTCCAAAGATACTTCTGAAGATTCAGACTCCCTCTAAAAACAATTTCTTGTGCTTCTATCCTGAAGGTATGTCAGAAAGAGATTACAAATAGCTTATAAAGTAAACTATCTCATACGGAAATACCAAAGATAGAGGCATACAATATTTTACTAGCCAATATTATAGCATAAATTTAAAACTCAATAATTCCTGTGCATTAATAAAACATGGAATACTTATATTAAGTTTCAAATATTTCCTTTTGTAAGATGAGCTCATATAGGAAATATCAACTCTCATCAAACTTTGAAGTTGTTTGTGGAGGACACACTGCGGGAGATCATAATGTTATTCATGCTAGCCATGTCGATGAACTTCATATAGAGTGACAACCTAGAGTGGATTATCACCATTTTCTCACTCTCCACTAAGGATGGTTCAAATGGAAATGTAACATTGGTTATTATTCTCCCATAAATTTACAATTCTCACTCTTGTATTGTTGAACAATACTCATGTCTTCTTGTTAAATGCCTTGAATGCTCCAAGAGAGGTGACACTATATAATTAATGCTTTCTTTATAGAAATAGACGCTCTTCCTTGAACTCATGCTTCTTTGTTATTTCTTGATCACGATCATAACAAATTAATATATCATTTTAATGAAAGTCATTTTCAGAAATTTCACATAGACCCGTACATATTCTATCATAACTTTTGCATCCAAGAATTTCTCTCTAATCGCTTTGGTGCGATTCTTTGAAATTAGGCTTTCACCAACATATCCAAAATTTAGTAAAATCCAACAGTGCATTTGTGAGCTATGGTCCTTTTACCAAGACTATATTTTCTGAGATAGTCACACATTCACCATCAACAAACTACTCTCTTACATTTGCAGTCTGGCTCTGATACCATGTTAAGTTTTAGGATAGCTGAAAATGTAATAGCACTCTATTTTGTATGTGTTTTCCAAATGCAACAATCTCTCTTTCATTTATATTAGGAATGAGGCTAGGAGAGACATGTCCCTTCATGGGACATGTCTATTTATTATTATTTATAAGAAAGGACATGCCTCTTCCTATTAATCATAATTTAATTAATCTTATAATGTTTCATTAATTAATTATTAATTAAGAATAATATAATAATTTAATATTGAATATTAAATTTCATATGATTAATAATAATATAGCATATATAATATATTATTATTAATCAACATGTATTATAAATATTCTAATGATCATACGACTAAAGCTACAAACATTAACATTAACTTCATAATTCTTTCAAGAGAGGAAATCGAATCTGAGATCCTAGCCATTGACTTCTGTAAGAATGACGCTCAACAATACCTACTTTCAATATTGTCAAATTATAATATATTAGATGTAATCAAAACAATTTAAAAGTTATATGACCATAATATTCACTCTGAGCTCTACACAAGGGTATTTTTTATTTTAAAGAAAGTTGAGTTTTGATGAGGAATTCAGCTATAGAAGTGAGAAGCTATGAAATTCTTTAATTTTAGCTGATTTGGCTACCACATAGGATGCCACATAAGTAGTTTCGGTTGGAACTGGTTCCGTTGAAACTATGGCTGATGAAACATGGTCGCGTGGATAACCACGCCTCTTAAGCCTCATATATTAGAGGTTTTTTATTTGAATTTAAAAAAAAAAAAAAATGATTTAATGCGACTTAATAAATAATTTTTTAAATAACATCATTTTTTAGATGGTTTTAAAGGCGTATTTTTTTACGTTAAAGGGAAACTACGAATAAATATTATCAAGGAGGTTTTTTTTGCAAAATAATTTTTTACTTTATTTTTTTATTAATTTTTTTTTGTGTTTTTAATTAAAGCATTGTTCAATGAATACTTGAATTATGAACTTATAAATATTATTTTTGATTTTTTTATTGGGTATATGATTTTGTGTATGTAGATCAATTGAAGCTCTCAATTTGAACAGTTTGTGCAATGGGGAATAAAAGGTATAGAACAAGAAAATATGGTTGAATAAGGGATGAAAAAATAAAAAGTCATACAAAACGTAATCAAGATCAACCTATTGAAGTTCTGGAATAACTTATTGATATTCAAGAAGACACAATTCAAGTAGGGGAACAAATTGATATTTCTGAAGGTGGAAATATATCTTTTGGCATGGACAATTTGATGGAGATGATTGAGGATTTAATTTTCAGTCAAATTTCATCTGAACAAATGGTATCTGAAAGCACAATTAAGTTTCATTTAAAAAAAATTTGGGATGAATATTTTAAAAATAAAAGTATGGTTGGAAGAACAAAATTATTTGCTAGGTTATTCAGGAAAAAAGAAATGACTCTTGTTATGGATTTTTTGGGTGTTGATAATAAGAAAATCTCAACAGACAGTGTAAATCAAACAATAGTTGAAAATTTGCAAGACGAATTGAACGACATTAGCAACTCATGTCGAGGAGCTGATTTAAGTGTTGCACATAGAGCATTGATGACTAATTTATCTAGTAGGAGGTTGACACATAGAAAACAAGTACAAGCAATTTCTGATTTACTGAATGTATCTATAAGAACTATTGAAATATTTAATAGGAAGAGAAATATGCTAGATGAAAACATTGAAAATAATTGCGCAAATAATTTTAGACTTCCTCGAAAAGACAAAATTTATTAAGATGTAAAAAGACAGGTCATTAAATATTGGACCGCTCACTCCCGTATCTCTTCTAATAGAAGGGATACTATACAGATGAAAGATGAAGAGACTGGTATGAAAAATGCACATCCAAAACATTTTATAGATACACCACAAAGTGAATTGTTTGAAGCATTCAAGCAAGAATTTTGAAATGTGAAAATATGTCAAAGAATATTTGAGAGATTGCACCCTTTCTTTGTATGCTTAAATAAGGTACGTGAAACTTGTTGTTGTCAAAACTATGTTGAGTTTCATCTATACTTACAATCATAAAAAAAAATTATTGCATTACTTAATTCAAATATGGTCATCCTTGGAAGTATGACAAAATTTGTGAAGTCTATTTTATGTGATAAATTGGAAGATTAAGATGAGTTTAAAGTATAATGTATTAAAAGTTCATGCAATTATTTTGGAGATTTGAATAAATTTCCATTACAAATTAAGAATATTAATGTTTCAATGCCATTTTTTTGGAAGAGATTTGAATATGAGACATACCAAACTAAGACCAGAGATGAATTCAAAATAATTATATTGAAGGAGAGTGAATTTCCCTACCTTGAGTTTATGACTAGATTTCGTACTATAATTTATCCACATATCCAACATTGTCATGGTGCACGATGACAAGCTAAACAGTTTCATGATTCCAAATATTGTTTTTCACCTGGTTGTATTTTTCAATTGTAGCTTTCTCTGAGAACTATGTATTTTCCCCTTAATCGTAGCTTCAAGCTAAATATTATCATTCTGAGCAAGCTACAAAATTTATGCAAGTGACCTATAGATACACACAACTTAATTTGGATGAGGTAGAAAGTATCAAACGAAATGAATGGATTATCATCAAGGAGGTTCATTTCTATATCAGCGATGATAAGGTTCATGATAGGAACTATGTGGCTCATTTTTTTGCAATGTATTTTGAAGACATTGTCACGGGATAAAGGCTTCACAACACTAGATTTGGTCTGATGATTGTGTAGGTTAGTACATGTACTTCAATTCATTTTTATTCTCATTTAATTACGTTAAATTATTTGTACTTTTAATCATATATATTAAATGATTACATGTATCTATGCACATACAACTTTATAGTTAAGGAGAATTTAAATATGCAAAATCCTTTTATTGGCTAGCCATGCAACATGCTAGATACAATGTTAGGTTTATGTGAAAATTCTTCGAAAGTGGACTTAGAAAAGGAGAGCACGATAGAGTAGCAACATGTGTGTAGCGTGCACTTTGCCAACATGAACTTGCCGGTACAAATGGTGTTAAGTAGTTTTGTATGTATATATATATATATATCAAATAATATAATTTCAGCTTAGATCCATTTGCGTTAAACCAATAGTTCATAAATGTACAGGTAACATGATAGAGAATTTAAAGAAAATGGTTGAATGGTCTTAAAGTTATTTTTCTAGTCGGGAGAACAAATACAACAAAAGTTATTTTTGGGAAGTGAAAGGTAATTTATATTTTGTTGGAAAATTCTTTTAAAATTTCATTTCATGTTCATCACTTTTATCATAATTGTTGATCTAAAAATGTGCAACTTTCATTTCATATTTGTAATAGATATGGACTGATCTAATCCTTACAATTGTCAAAGAATTGTTGGTATTACAAGTTTACTTCAATTGATGACTACATGATAACACAAGCCTCTATTAATTAAAGTAAGAGAAAAATCATGTTTTTGTTTTAACTACGTTGAGGAGAATCCAATGAGTCAATGTGAGAATATTGCAAATGGATATTTTTCACGATTGGATATGCAGGATTTAATCATAATGCCTCCTTATGAAGATTATGACATTGACATAAACATTCATGATCCTATATATTCAGCCAATTATGAATGTGTTTTTGATTTATTTGTTATAGGTGCATGCACATACATGTTCTTTTATTTAATTTTAATTTATCGTGCAAGTGATGTTCACATTTTATCTTAAACTTTTGATTTTAATTTAAATAAAATCCATTTGTATAGGTGATATTTTTGCTGTGGTTGCATATCCTGACAATGCAAAAAGTTTAGATTAGTATATACTAAGATGCACGAAAGAAAAATACAAGTTTCTAGAAGAAATTATAGATGGTGATGGACAGTCATATCCAATTAGATCGGTTGTTATTGAAGGAACCTATTATCAGAAAACCAAGATAGACAAAAATGGTGTTCAACTTATTGAATACATGCTTGGCCAAAAATTTCTACATTACAGTCACTTGGTTATAGAAACAAAGTTGCCATTTGAGACATTGCAAAAAAGAGGATGTGGCAATCAAAAGTGGAGGTTTCCTATTTAAGAACATGGAAAAAAATTTTAGATAATAAAAGATCTAGAGGATCTAGACTATATGTATCAGGAGCTTTAGGCTAAAATTGCTTTTGTAGCTCTCGTAATTTATATTTGAATTATGGAGTTTGAACTCTTATTTAATGTATTGAATATTGGATATATGATTTTATGTATGTTGTTACATGTATATTTTGATATATATAGTTATGCATTCTTGGTAAATTATGTATTCTTTTATGTATACTTTGATGGTTCAATGGTTTTAATATATAACTTTTATGTATGTTGTTATATACATGTGATTCAAGATGGTACAATGGTTTTAATATATAGCTATGTATACTTTTATGTATGTTGTTATGTCCATGCTTTGTTATGTATGTTTTTATGTGCATGCTTTTATGTATGATTTGATGTATGCTTTGATGTATGATCTCCCCTTAAGACATCCTCTTAAGACATTCCCTTTTAACATCCCCTAGTTAAATTACTTACATGACCTCCCCTTATGTGCATGTGCTTCAAGATGGTTCAATGGTTTTAATAAATAGCTATGTATAGTTTGATGTATGCTTTTATGTATGTTGTTATGTGCATGCTTTGATGTATGACCTTCCCTTAATACATCCTCTTAAGACATGTCCTTTTAACATCCCCTTAAAACAATAGTTAAATTACTTACATGACAAATTAGTTACATTAATTATATTTTAAAGTTTACATGTATGATAAACATGCATATGACAAATCAGTTACATTAATTGTATTTTAAAGTTTACATGTATGAAAAATATACATATGATAAATTAGTTACATTAATTGTATTTTAAAGTTTATATGTATGAAAAGTATATACATATGACAAATTAGTTACATTAAATATAAATTGTAAAATTTACAAGTATGAAAATTATAGATATGACAAATTAGTTACATTAATTGTAAATTTTAAAGTTTACATGTATGAAAAATATACATATGACAAATCAGTTACATTAACTGTAAATTTTAAGGTCTACCTGTATGAAAAATATACATATGACAAATTAGTTACATTAATTATATTTTAAAGTTTACGTTCAGTTAAAAATACATATGACATGAATATACATAGCATACATAAAATAAGTCGATTTAATGAACATTCATAACACGAACTTGTACATGACATAACATAATGTATACATAACATGTATAAAAATAAGTCTAAAATATGAAATAAAACATGAACATATATAACATGTAATATAAAATGGCTAAAATAAACATGTATATATGTAATTTCTAAAATGAACATGTATATGTAATGTCTAATAATAGACATAGCATGTGTTTGAAATAAAATATATATGAAATGTCTAGAATAACATGTGTCAGATGAAACATGTAAAATAACATGTCTAGTCAACTAGGGCCATGTCCTGATCTGAGACCTGATGATTGTCCACCTCCTCCTGATCTCTGTGTGTAATAAAAGAAATATATGTGTCATGCATACACATGTACAATAAATTAAATACTTATGATCATATAAATTTTTTAAATATTTACAAAAGTCTAAATTAATCTTTGTGTCATGATCCACAGGATCGTCGAGAGTCTGTAAATCTTCATATGGTACCAAACTATCAATAATACCTTGGCACACACACACACACACACAAACACACATGGTACTAAACTATCAATAGTACCTTGGCACACACACACACACACACACACACACACACACACACACACACACACACATCAAAATTCAAATTCAACTTATTTATACCCTCTAATAAATGCATGTGTGTAATTTTTTTAAATAAAATCAAAATTTAAATAAATATATACCTTAGCAGCGTGTAATGCTCTCCCCATATCCCTCAAATCTGAATCATGTAAGGACACCTCTGTGAGATCAGTCTGGTCATTTATAAGAAAGGTGGTAAAAATTTGACGAGCTAGATGTGATGAAGTGGGCTAAGTAGGGTGGGGAGGTGCATCCTCATCAACTATAGTCTACTGAGGAGTTGTATGTGGTGAAGGAATATCCTCATGTTTTTGTGCACCTTGAGAACCTGGATCTAGAATGATGGTGAAAAATTATGGCACTTCCCCGAGAGGAACCACACTAAATATCTATAAAGCCTAATATGCACAAATTAGATCACTAGATAAACATGTGCCCATATGAGGAAAATGGTCCAAATCTGATAAAGTTGCAACCTCTAGGGGAGATCATATGTCTACTATCTGGTACAGATCATCACTAAAGGATTCATCCTATGTAGGTGGAGGAATTCTATAATGGGAACGCAACATGTATCTCCCCAAATGATCATATGACATCTCTTGAACCTATGTCACGATACTCGCAATACTAGAAAATACATCCCTCCTGATCATGTCATTTGGTACACTCTGTTATGCAGCTGCCATTTCCAAAACTTTTTATATGACCAATAGGTTTGGACCCACCTTTTCCCACTTATTAGTGGGAAATAGGGCATTATTCCCTATGAATCTGTCAGATAATCTCTCCCTCCCCTGCCCAACATGACCCAAAAAATCTATATAATCAATGTTGTACTACAAATTAAATTCTACAAACAATTGTTTGCAGAAATATAGTGGAAGATCATCCTTCTGGGGCCACCTATGATGAGTATCCAACCATAGAGGATATATAAATGGTGCAACAAGGTCATCCTCACACCTAGTAGCCATATATCCTCTCACCTAAGACATGTACTAGTAATGAGGAAACATGGTCTTCACCATAGCGGTGAAAACCTCTACGTCAACTTGTCTACACTTCACAACACTAGTAACATTGTGGGAGAGAGAAGTATAGAATGTATCAATACAAATTCTATCATAAGGGTTGTATGATTGAACTATTTCAATCATATGAACCAAGTCCTCTCTAATAATCTTCACCCTATCCCTATTAGGAAGGGTGGTGGATGAATGAATTCTCTAATCGAGAACCTCTATAGCTCATCTCAATATAGCAATGGTACTAGAAAATAGCTCCTCCCTCTCCTCTCTAGAACTAAAAAATCTATGTGAAGAGAGGTCACTAGCACCCCCCTGTACACTAGCCTCTCCTGAATTTGTAGATGATGCCCCTCTAACCGATTCCACGTGATAGATAAAATAGATATATGCGAAAGTATAAATAGGGATATATAGAGATATCTACACATGCATACATATATGTATGTAATATTTTAAAAGGAAATCTCAAGCACATGTACACTATAATAATCTAGTTTAAATGAAATATATATATGTACAAATTTAAGAAACATGACAATTCTAATTTAAGCATATTTAAATACACGTATAAATAAATAAAATAAAACATAAATAAAAATAGCTTGTTCAATTCATATTTATCAATATTTTTGAAAGAAAAATTATTTAATCATACGTGTATTTTATAAAGAAAATTAGATGTAAGATGATTAGCATTAAGGTTCAATACGGTTTAGTGCTCGAGTTTGTAGAGGCTTTGAGTTATGGTTCAATTATGTCTAGGTTTACAAATAGCCTAGTTTAATGTAGATTAATATATAATCATGTTTACAAATTGGTTTATTTCTCAATTAGGTTTAGGGTTAATGTTTATGGTTAGGGTTCATGTTGGTTTAGTGTTAGGGTTTGTGTTGAGTCATGTTGGTTTCAAGTTAGGGTTTATTTCTCAATTAGGTTTAGGGATCTACTTTTAAATTAGGTTTATGGTTATGGTTCATGTTGGTTTAGTGTTAGGGTAGGGATTACGCATAGAATTAAAAATTTTCTTCAATTTGGATTATTATTCAATCAAGTTCAAATTGGTTTTGATTTAGAGTTCAATTTAATTTATTATTATTGTCAGGATTTTATTTGGTTTACTATTAGATTTAGTATTTATAATTTGTTTAAGAGTTAAAGTTGCATTTTCTTTGTTGTTTGGTTTAGGATTCATTTTAATTTAAGGATGGGGTTATCATTCAATTTTGTGTACAATCATGACTAGTTTTTTTTTTACAATTAGGGTTCATTTAAGTTTAAATCATATTTGTTAAATTTTAGGATAGATGCAAATGTAATAGCACTCTATGTTGTATGTCTTTTCCAAATGCAACAATCTCTCTTTCATTTATATTGGGAATGAGGATTGGAGAGACATGTCCCATTAAGGGACATGTCTATTCATTATTATTTATAAGAAAGGACACACCTCTTCCCATTAATTATAATTTAATCAATCTTATAATATTTCATCAATCAATTATTAATTAAGAATAATATAATAATTTAATATTAAATATTAAATTTCATATGATTAATAATAATATAACATATATATTATATTATTATTAATCAAAATACATTATATGTATTCTAATGATCATATGCCTGGAGCTACAAACATTAACACTCCCTCTTAGCTAGGGAGGATTATCAAACAAAATACAATTCACAAAATATCCATTACTTTTAAGAGATAAGATATCACCTCATCATGATATCAAGAGATATGGTCTGACCAAGAATATAAAGTCTCATGATATTCACCATAACTGAAAAAATATTTTAGATATCACCTCAATATGATATCAGAGATATGGTCTGACCAAGAATATCAAGTCTCATGATATTCACCACAACTCAAAATTATTTTAGATATCACCTCAATATGATATCAGAGATATGGTCTGACCAAGACTATTAAGTCTCATGATATTCACCATAACTCATATATTTATAAATATCATCTCATGATATTGGAAGTATTTTTCACAGAATATCAAGTCGCATGATATTCTCCAAATACTCATTGTAAATGCCTACCAACACCAAGTCACATGATTTCCACCAAGTACTTAATAGTTTACAAAGATATCATCTCATGATATCAGAAGCATTGGCCTACAAAATATCAAGTTGCATGATATTAACCAAGTGCTCAAAGTAATGGCCTACCAACATCAAGTCATATGATGTCCACCAAGTACTCAAAAGTTTACAAAGATATCATCTCATGATAGTGGGAGCATTGGCTTATAAAATATCAAGTCGCATGATACTCACCAAGTTCTCAGAGTAATGGCCTACCAACATCAAGTCACTTGATGTCCACCAAGTACTCAAAAGATGTCCATAGGTAATGTGCACTTACCATAGGAACATTCATATCATCTATCATGATCTGTTTCAACCATCATAAGATGTCTATCATGATAGAAGATCAAGTTATTGTAAGATCATCACCTTTTAATAACTTTACCAAATACACGTGATAATCATTTGGAAGTTGTCACTTCCTCATGATTTATAAAAGGGGTAGGCCCATTAAAAAATATGGAATCACACACATGACATCCATCATGCCTCAGCGCAGAGGGTGAAAACAAGGGATTTCATCTCTAACTTATCTCATAGAGAAGAGCTCATTGAGAAGATATCAATCTGTTGATCATCAAAGATTGCTTAAGATGAATTATCAGACTCCCTCTAAGTTTGATAATAATCTTTTAGCTCCTTGTCCAAATTTACCTCTGAAGTGTCAGACTCCCTCTGAATCTAATCTTCTTTTTTCTGCAAGAGAATATCCAGAAAAGATCAAGACAAATAGCTCTTATAGTACGTATAGAAATATAGATGAGAGATAAACTATAATGACTAGATAAATGTAATATTCAAAGATAATAAATACTTATCTATGCAGCAAAATCCTTGACACAAGTTACTTCAATGAAGATCCATATACATCAAATCATAAAAAAACACCTTATCATATTATTTCAGAGACATACCCCCTTTGAATTATCTCCCCACACTAAGCATGGAAATGTAATACTGGTTATTATTCCCCCCACAGTGTACAATTCCCACTCTTATATCGTTGAAAAATTATCATGTCTTCTTATGAAATGAATTGATTTCTCCAAGAGAGGTGAAACTCTATAATTAATTCTTTATTTCTATAAAAAGACACACTTCCTTGAATACATTCTTCTTTGTTAATGCTTGACCATGATCATAACAGATTAATATATCTCTTTAATGCAATTCTCTTTTAGGAATTTCACATAGATCCATACATATTCCCTCATAACTTTTTAATCCAAGACTTTATCTCTAATCTCTTTGGCGAGATTCTCTAAAATTTGGTTTTCACTAACATATCCAAAATTTAGCAAAATCCAATGGTGGATTTGTGAGATATGGTAATTTTACTGGGACTATATTTTCTGAGATAGACACATATTCACCATCAACAAACTGCTCTCTTACATTTGCATTTTGGCTCTGATACCATGTTAATTTTTTAGGATATCCATGAATGTAATAACATTCTATGTTGTATGTCTTTTCCAAATGAAACAATCTTTGTTTCATTTATATTGGGAATGAGGATAGGAGAGACATGTCCCTTCAAGGGACATGTCTATTCATTATTATTTATAAGAAAGGACACGCCTCTTCCCATTAATTATAATTTAATCAATCTTATAATATTTCATCAATAAATTATTAATTAAGAATAATTTAATAATTTAATATTAAATATTAAATTTCATATGATTAATAATAATATAACATATATATTATATTATTATTAATCAACATATATTATATGTATTCTAATGATCATACGATTGAAGCTACAAACATTAAAAATATCAAACCCTAATCCTTATATAATAATATTTAATTAGGGTTTATTTTGTACCCTAACCATTTAATAGTAAACTAAACTATACCCTAATCACCCAACCCTACTTAAACCCTAATCCTAACAAAATAGTACCCCATGAAAATATTTTGATATAGATAAATGTATGTTGTTATAGTTATAAGCTAAATTATGTAGATCATGTTACATGTATGCTTTTAAATGTATGGTTATGCATGGGTAAGTGCACAAAGATGGGGGACCAAAAAGGGGGTATAAGATGACACTTTTTTTTTGAAATCAGCAAACTCTGAACTTTAACGAGAAATTGAGGATACTTACACTCAAAATTTTAAAATGTGACAAAAACAAGAGTTTTTCTACTCTGAATCTAGTTTCTAAACTACTAATTGTTTTTAGAAATGGTGGAGATTAAGGCCCTCAAAAAGGGGGAGCACAAAAAGTGGTCCTATTTTTTGTGAAAAAACATAACATAGTGTCTGGTGTGCTCCCCATAAAGTGTTAACTTTTTAAAAAAAAAAAATTAATAGCTCTGGTGAGAAATTAGCTAACACCACCTAGTTTATCCTAGATTTTTCTGCTAATTTTTTTATGAAAGTGTGATTTTTTTCCATTTTCCGAAGTGGACACATCTTGAAAACATAAAATTTCTGTGTGCTCCCCCTAGAAATCATTGAAAACTAATTGAAAATCAAAACTTTTTTTTTTTTAAAGTGTGTAGAATGGAGTCTAGTTTCTGAAAATGTAATTTTTTTCAAAATTCGATGGACAAGCCAAAATCTAAGCCCACATGAATGCACGTTGGTTTTTGACAAAAATCAAACATACTTAGAAAAGAAATTAGAGATGAAATGCTTAACATAATGAGAATTCAAAATAAATTACATGGTTAGATAGCTATCATAGAGATCCACAATATCGTGTTGTCTAATTTTATCGTTATTGAACCACGTGCAAACCTGATGGGGAGCACACAAGAAAAAATGTTATTTTTTAGTAGGTTTGCTGGAAAACATATCTCAGGCCTGTTTGAATCCTCCAAGCCTTTGGGTTGGAACTCCAAGGCAAATCCAAGCCTTAGGCTTGGTAAACTTCAATGTCATTAAAAGGGCGCATGCCCTATACTCACTATAGGGCGTGCACC
>MU225019.1:2465970-2503091 GCA_018584345.1 Thuja plicata | reverse complement strand
TATTGAAAACCACTCATCATGGCTTCCAACCATCTCTGCCAATAGATTCATAATGCCAGTTGAATGCTAGGAATGACCCTGTCACGGAGGCGAAGAGGCGAAGAACGTTGTCGACTGCTAAGGAGCCAAGTGTCCCTCAAGGTACACCAGGAAACAAAATTATCGATATTCAGTAGTACATTTCTCAGATCTCCCAAGGTGGTATCGATGATCCTTTAAGTGATACAAAATTGTGTCACGGAGGCCTACAATAACCTATCTCATTTTTTGGACATTCGCTTCCATTTTCAATTGCCCACCCAATATCGGTTGATGCCAAAACTTGCAATGTTGCGCAGTGGAATGCTGACACATTGAATATCTTGAAAACCACTCATTGTGGCATCAAACCATCTCTTCTAATAGCTCTGAAATGCTGGGTGAATTCTAGGAATGACCCTACCACAGAGGCGAAGAGGCTTGAACGTTGTCGACTGCTATGGAGCCAAGTGTCCCTCAAGGTGCACCAGGCAACAAAATTGCCGATATTCAGTAGTCCATTTCTCAGAGCTCCTAAGGGGTATCAACAAGCCATCAAGTTCTATAGGACCATGTCACAGAAGCCTACAATAACCTATCTTGGATATTGGAGATTCACTTCCATTTTCATTTTCCCACCCAATCTCTGTTGATGCCAAAACTTGCAATGTTGCGTAGTTGAATGTTGACACATTACATGTCTTGAAAACTGCTCATCATGGCATCAAACCATCTTTGCCAATAGATTCAGAATGCTGATTGAATGCTAGGAACAACCCTTCCATAGAGAAAAAGAGGCTCGAACGCTACTGACTGCTATGGAGCCAAGTGTTCCTCAAGGTGCACCAGGCAACCAAATTATAGATATTCAGTAGTCTGTTTATCAGAGCTTCTAAGGGGTATTAATGAGACATCAAGTGATAAAGAACCATGTGATAGAGGCCTACAATAACCTATCTTGGATTTTTGATATTCACTTTTTTTTTCATTTTCCCACCCAATCTCGGTTGATGCCAAAACTTGTAATGTTGCGCAGTTGAATGCTGACACATTGCATATCTTGAAAACCGCTTGTTATGGAATCAAACCATCTCCACCAATAGCTCTATAATTCCATGTGAATTCTATGAATGACCCTTCCATGAAGGAAAAGAGGCTCAAACATTGCTGACTACTATGGAGCCAAGTGTCCCTCGAGGTGCACCAAGCAACAAAATTGCCGATATTTAGTAGTCTATTTCTCAAAGCTACTAAGAGGCATCAATAATTCATCAAGTGCTATAGGACCATGTCACAAAGGCCTACAATAACCTATCTCTAATTTAGGATATTCGCTTCCATCTTCATTTTCCCACCCAATCTCAGTTGATGCCAAAACTTGCAATGTTGCCCAGTTGAATGCTTACACATTGTATATCTTGAAAACCTCTCGTCATGGCATCGAACCATCTCCACAAATAGCTCCATAATGTTAGGTGAATGCTAGGAATGACCCTGCCATGGAGGCAAAGAGGCTCAAACATTTTTGACTGCTATGGAGCCAAGTGTCCCTCAAGGTGCACTAGGCAACAAAATTGCTGATATTCAGTAGTCCATTTCTCAGAGCTTCTAAGGGGTATCGAAAAGCTATCAAGTGCTACAAGATTGTGTCATGGAGGCCTACAATAACCTATCTCAAATTTTGGATATTCACTTCCATTTTCATTTTCCCACCCAATCTCTGTTGATGCCAAAACTTGCAATGTTGTGTAGTTGAATGCTGACACATTGCATATAACTTGAAAACTGCTCATCATGGCGTCGAACCATCTCCACCAAAAAATTTGGAATGCCAGGTGAATTCTAGGAATGACCCTTCCATGGAGGCAAAGAGGCCCGAACGTTGCTGACTGCTATGGAGCCAAGTGTTCCTTAAGGTGCACCAGGCAACAAAATTACCGATATTCAGTAGTCCATTTCTTAGAGCTCCTAAGGGGTATCGACAAGCTGTCAAGTGCTACAGGAGCATGTCATGAAGGTCAACAATAACCTATCTTAGATTTTGGAGATTCACTTTCATTTTCATTTTCCCACCCAATCTCGGCTGATGCCAAAACTTGTAATGTTGTGTAGTTGAATGCTGACACATTGCATATCTTGAAAACCACTTGTTGTGGCATCAAACCATCTCCGCCAGTAGCTCCAAAATGCCAGTTGAATGCTAGGAATGACCCTTCCATGGAGGTGAAGAGGCTCAAACATTGCCGACTGGTATGGAGCCAAGTGTCCCTC
This sequence comes from Thuja plicata, assembly GCA_018584345.1. Lineage (NCBI taxonomy): Eukaryota > Viridiplantae > Streptophyta > Pinopsida > Cupressales > Cupressaceae > Thuja > Thuja plicata. The sequence continues at coordinate 2,500,802 of MU225019.1, read as the reverse complement.
GAGGTGCACCAGGCAACAAAATTGCTGATATTTAGTAGTCCATTTCTCAGAGCTCCCAAGGGGTATTGACAAGCCATCAAGTGCTATAGGACTGCATCATGGAGGCCTAAAATAATTTATCTTAGATTTAGGATATTCTCTTCCATTTTCATTTGCCCACCCAATCTCGGTTGATGCCAAAACTTGCAATGTTGCGCAGTTGAATGCTGACACATTGCATATCTTGAAAATTGATCATCGTGGTATCAAACCATCTCTGCCAACAACTCTAGAATTCTAGTTGAATTCTAGGAATGACCCTGCCACAGAGGAGAAGAGACTCAAACATTGTCGGCTGCTATGGAGCCAAGTGTCCCTCAAGCTGCATCAGGCAATAAAATTACCGATATTCAGTAGTCCATTTCTCAAAGATCCTAAGGGGTATCAATAAGACATCAAGTGCTACAAGACCGTGTCACAGAGGCCTACAATAACCTATCTCAGATTTTGGAGATTCACTTCCATTTTCATTTTTCCACCCAATCTCGGTTGATTCCAAAACTTGCAATGTTGTGCAATTGAATGCCGACACATTCCATATCTTGAAAACCTCTCGTCATGGCATTGAAATATCTTCACTAATATCTTTTCAATGTTGGGTGAATGCTAGGAATGACCCTTCCATGGAGGTGAAGAGGCTCAAACATTTCCTACTGCTATGGAGCCAAGTGTTCCTCAAGGTGCACCAGGCAATAAAATTACCGATATTTAGTAGTCCATTTCTCAGAGCTCCTGAGGGGTATCGACAAGATGTCAAGTGCTATAGGACCATGTCATGGAGGCCTACAATAACCTATCTGATATTTTGGAGATTCACTTCCATTTTCATTTTCCCACCCAATCTCGGTTGATGCCAAAACTTGTAAAGTTGCGCAGTTGAATACTAACACATTGCATATCTTGAAAACTGCTTGTTGTGGCTTCAAACCATCTCTGCCAATAGCTTTGGAATGTCAGGTGAATGCTAAGAATGACCCTACCATGGAGGAAAAGAGGTTTGAACATTGCCGAGTGCTATGGAGCCAAGTGTCCCTCAAGGTGCACCAGGCAACACAATTGCCAATATTTAGTAGTTTGTTTCTCAGAGCTCCAAAGGGGTATTGATGAGATATCAAGTGATATAGGACCATGTCATAGAGGCCTAAAATAACCTATCTCAAATTTTGGAGATTCACTTCCATTTTCATTTTCCCACCCAATCTTGGTTGATGCCAAAACTTGTAATGTTGTGTAGTTGAATGCTGACACATTGCATATCTTGAAAACCGCTCATCGTGGCCTTGAACCATATCTACCAATAGCTATGGAATGTTAGGTGAATGATAAGAATGATATTTCTATGGAGGCAAAGAGGCTCAAACGTTGCCGACTGCTATGGAGCGAAGTATCCCTCAAGGTGCACTAGGAAACAAAATTGCCGATATTCAGTAGTCCATTTCTTGAAATTCTTGAGGGGTATAAAAAATCCATCAAGTGATATAGGACTGTGTCATAGAGGCCTACAATAACCTATCTCATATTTAGGAGATTTGCATCCATTTTCATTTTCCCACCCAATCTTGGTTGATGTGAAAACTTGCAATGTTGCGCAGTTGAATGCTAACACATTGCATATCTTTAAAACCACTGTTTATGGCATTGAAACATATCCACCAATAGCTCTAGAATGTTAAGTGAATTCTAGGAACAACCCTTCCACAGAGGCAAAGAGGCTCGAACATTGTCGACCGCTATGGAGCCAAGTGTCCCTCAAGGTGCACCATGCAACAAAATTAGTGATATTTAGTAGTCCATTTCTCGGAGATCCCAAGGAGTATTGATGAACCATCAAGTGCTACAGGACCATGTCATGGAGGTCTAAAATAACCTATCTTGGATTTTGGAGATTCGCTTCCATTTTCATTTTCCCACCGAGTCTCGGTTGATGCAAAAATGTGTAATGTTGCATAGTTGAATGCTGAAACATTACATATTTTGAAAACCGTTCATCCTTATATCAAACCATCTCTGCTAACACATTCAATTTGACATGTAAATGCCAAGAATAACCTTTTTATGCTTCACAAATCATTCAAACATTCGGGACCACAATGTACTGGTGCATCTCTTAATATTCTTGTAGTTCCCTAAATAGGTCCAAGTGGTCAAAATACTCCAATAGGACTAAAATTGGGTAGGATTGATATTTTTTTATCTTATATGAACAATTATCATTTCATTAAGGTGTTGGAATGAAAATTACGAGTCTAGGTTTATGAAATGAAACATGCATATTCTCATTAAGTATGAATTATTTAGTAACAATATACATAGATACAAGTGCAAACATAAATATAAGATTAGTAATTTATAAAGCATAAGACATCCATATAAACATAAAGTAGTTACATCAATACACATGATATATTCGTAGAGCATGAAGAAAAATATATATGTCCAATAATGTTAAATTGGCATCATGAAAGCCAAATGGATATAGAACATGTCACTTATACATTATATAGAAATATGTCCAGTAATGCCATATTGGCATACAATGATTATCCCTAATATAGTCATTTCCCAGAAGGGGAAGAAAACAAATCTTGAGCTGCCTTTGATCGTCGCATCGATGGAGATGTAGTACTCTTGCGAGTGCACTCAATAGTCCTCATGTCTAGACTCTTCTACAGCTCGAGCTGATAAAATGACAAGTATAAACATCAATAGCTAATATACATAGACCTTTAATTGTAGGATGACATAAAATAGAGTATTTTCTTACCGCTAACAAATAGTCGCTATGTACATCTACCGAAGGGGCATGCTGATGATCTGGAGTAATGAGTCCCTACAATAATGATCAAAATAATATTTAAAATACATATATTAATATCATTAAAAATTGAATATAAACTATTAAATAACAATTCTAATTAAGTTATCTCTTTCATACCTTGGTCAATGCGTCAGAACTAGCTATAGCTGCAGCTACGCCACGATTCAAACTATCACGAACAAAAGGAGGAGTCTCCGCTGTCATTAACTAAAAATGAAACAACAAGAGTATTATGTAGTAATCAAGAATACCTATAATATTTTACAACCCCAATAATTAATAAATGATACCTCTGTGAACGTGCCAATGCATCCTTCAATGTGCGGTGTCGATGTTGTAGCTCTAGCATCAAACTAGTGCAAATGTATGGTAATTTATAAGACAACCATTAATATAAGAACAAACCACTACCTTGTTAATTATAATACATTATTAAATATATACCTATGGACTAAATGATGTCATCACAAAGGCAGGTGAAGGAATGTGATCATTGTCATGACAACTTTGCCTCTGGATTTTGATCATAATTTGTCTACTAATTTAGTTATTCATTCATTTATTAATTAAGTATAATCAAGTAATCAAATTAACATGCAAATAAACATACCTCAACAAAATGTGAATGAGGCCCTTCGCTGTCTACAGTCAACATCGATGGCCCAGTAGTGAACTAATGTACATGCACAATAAGTTGTGAGACAAACATCCATATAATTATAGAATAATCAAATGTATACTTTAAAATTTTTTTTATTCAATACATACTTGTGGAGTTGACGTGGTAGTGTATAAAGGGTCTGGGTGATCATTCCCACTGCCATCGACACTCACTCCCTGAATTTTCATCATAAACAATAGATACTAATTTAATTAAATTCATTCATTTAAAAATGAGATATGATCAAATAAATTTAATGAACTTACAAATATTTACTTGTGTATCAATGCCAAATGTTGTATTGAGAAAATCATCAGGCATCAGTCCATCATCCTCTTCCTCTCTCTCAGTAGTACCAAATGTGCACATGGATCCACAAGAATGACAAAAATGACCCCTCGCAAACTGACCATGGTCACCCTCGAGTAGAGGAGTGGCACACTGAATGAGAGCCCGTGTCAGAGCACTAATCATGCCTAGTGTGTCCACCTCCACGTGTTCCTTCACATTGGAAGGAATACTAACATGATCCACTTGTGGCTTGCCACTGGGAAACCTAGGTGCATTAGGTTCACGATGTGCCATAGGTCTATCAAATGATGATCCCTCACCTCTACCCTGAGACTCTAGAAAGTCAAAATAATTTGGCACTTCCTTCAGGACAAACTCACAATAGAGTTTCCTTAGGAAATAGATAGGAACCTCATTATTGTTATAGGGAGGGGAATCAAAGACCATCCTTGACCATCTGTCCCAATTTTTTTTTTTTTATATCTTCATTCAAGTACCAATGAATTGGGATCCCTTGTTGTGGGTTTAAGAGTTTCAATTTCCCCTAGCTTTTTAAAAAGTTTGCAAATGTCGGCTTTTGTGATTTTTTATTTTTTTTTTATTTTATGTCCTCATATGATAATTTATTTGCATAATATTGTTTTTATTCTTCTCTTTTGTTGTTCCATAAATTTAGTTGCCCACTAACTGAACCTACATGGGTCAAGATCATTTCTAATGATTTTGAAAGTGTTTCCCTTCTAGGATTTGTACCAATAGAATCTTTTAACCTCCTAATTGAAGATTCTATTTCTGTTTTCCCCTTTTCTATATGGTTTATCAAGTTTTCATGTGTTCCAAGAGGAGGTTTCTCAATTGGTGAGGGTGGTTGGGGTTCATTTTCTTGGTTATTTTCAACGTCCATTTGTTCATGAGGAGAAGATGGAGGGTTTGGTTGAGGATTTTCTGTGGGGATATCATTCCTTCCTGGCAATTAAAAGAAAATCTATTTTAAAACTCTAATTAAAAATAAAATTTAAGACAAGAGGCTTTCACAATCAAATTGAAGAAAAACTAAATATTAAACCTAAATTTCAAAACAAATATCATTCATGGTTGTAGAATCACTTACCTCTTCTTCCGGTTTGACCTTGTTGACGTCGTGGAGCCATTTTTTTCTTCACTTTGATGGAGCAAACCTCACAATGAATTGTGTACGCGCTGTTATGAAGAAAAAAACAACAATCCATGACTTCGGAGAAGAAAAATAAGCCACAAAGTGGCTGCCCAAACACTTGACGTAAGAAATTAGGGTGTACACCCTATAGGGCACATGCCCTATGGTTTGAATTGCCCAAACCATAGGGCGTGTGCCCTATAGGGTGTGCACCCTATAGGGTGTGCGCCGTATAGGGCTTGCACCCTATGTGCAGATGGGGGCCAAAAAGGTATTTGGCACCTTTTTGGTCCCCCATCTTGGTGCACATACCCGCATGCTTTTATGTATGGTTTTAATGTAACATTTTCGTAATGTTTTTCTAATATTTACAATGTTATGTTTAATATGTTCTTAATATTTATCTAATGTTTACAATGTAACATTTTTATGTATGTTTCCTAATATATGGTTATGGATGTTTCTATGTAAATTTTTAAAATATTTTTCTAATGTTTCTAATTATCTTGTTTGTTAGATTTTGCAGGTGTTTTTTGTTACATTTTCCTAATGTTTTGAAATATATGTATTAGAACTAAATTAATTAACTAACTAACATATTTTGTTAACTGGAAAAAAATTAAATATTAACTAAAAAACTAAATCTACATAAAAGCATATTATTTATTTTCTACAATTAAAAATAACTAAATTCTAACAAAAACCATTAAATAATACAACTACATAAAATTAACAAAAAAAACTCATAAAACATAAAGAAAAACAAGAATTTTTTTAAAAAAAAAAACCTACCTATTTCTGCCGAAGATCACCAAACCCTCTCTATAGAGCTCAGAAGGCACCATGTTCAAATGAGCCTCTTAGGACCATTTTGGGGTTTATATGGTTTTTAAGGGTTCCAGTCAAAACCGTTTCTACTAGAACCCTTATGCCACACCGATGCCACATGGTGGCGTGTGTCTACCACGTATGTCCGACCAAATATTTTACTGTCGAAACCCGTCAGATGTCCTCTACTGCGGCACAACTTTTTACTTTTACCCAAGAATCAAAAGAAAAGGTGGCAGAATATGCGAAGATGCTAAATGACAAGAAAAATCCTGAGGATTTTATGAAAGATGGGTTGTTTAAGTACTTACCAGTTTAGTAAAATTTTTAATTCAAGTGTTTGAGAATAATAGATTCACCACCCCTCTCAGTTATTCAGCTCATTCAACAATGTGATCCTCATTACTACCTAGAAGCTCAAAATTTCTTAAACTCTTAAATCAAATACAAAACATTTTTCCTTTTGTGAAAATCTAATATACTATCTAGAAACTTAATATGTATCTTATTAGTTTCTACTTTTGACCATGTAAACAATTTTTCATCAATGTTTTAGATCATACTTGATGATCCATAATTAGGATGATTTATCTAGAGAAAAGAGTTAACACATAATAGTCTTGGATGACTAAATAGATGCAAAAAAGAAGTTGCACAAGATTGAAGGACCCTAAGAGAATTAAAGTGGGGAAGGGCTCCAACCCATTACAACAAAAACATTGAAATAAATATAAAATAAAATAAATAGTGAAAATTACATTTTTTTTCAAAATATTATTGTAATTAAAAATAAGAGGTTTAGATTTAGATTATTACTCTTAGTACTTATTGTAAGCAATACTATTGAATTCACTAAGTCCAATTAATCAACTTCTTTGCACCAATCAAAAGTGGTTATTATTTATACTTTCAAAATCAACTTAATTTTATAAAGTTGAGATTTATATTTTTAAACTTAATATTTTGTAGAAATTATTTATCTACACTATTATTGGTTTATAAAAGTTTGTAAAATAAGAGAAAATTTCTAAGGAATGATAGATTTTTTAGTTTTTTGAAATTTATTTATATTTTATAAAAATGTCAATTTAAACTTTTCCCATTATAAATGATTTTATATATAGATATGTAAATTTTAATAAATTTTTAATTTTCTAAATATAGGTAATAATATGATTGGGTTATTTTATAGGAATTGATTCTTACTATTTAAATTAAATTAAATTAAAAAATGAATTTTTTCATAAACATTACATAAAAATATATTTATTTGGGCCTTTCTCCTGAGAATGCCTTGTCTTTCAGTTGGACATCTATGGGCTATGCATTTACGGTAAAGGCTTTTCCTACTTTGGCTCTTTTTGTTCCATTCATATGGAGGTGCTGCTATTTAGAACTCTCACCTTTGTCTACTTGGGTAGAGTGCTCATAGGGGTTGTGGCTTGGGTTGAGGTTTTTTCGACTAGGTTGAAGACTTTTTGGTGTTCTGCAGAGTTCCATAGTTCTCTTTCTATAGTGGTTGTCACCTTTCCTCCTTGCAATGCCATTCTCTTCTTTGGTGGTTTACTTACATGTATGAATGCTATGGGATAGTGGAGTGGTGGATTTGTGATAGTGTGAGGAGGACCTTTTTCCATGGAGAAGATGTTATCTCAATGTGTGTGGGTATTTTTATCAGCCAATTTTACTCTATCCTCATTATATTTTTGGTTCTTGTGTTTCTTCTAGATTGAGAGGCTATGTTCATTGATCCCTTTGGTCACGTTCCATTTGTTTGTAGGTGTTTGGTTGACCTAGTTTTTTTTTTTTTTTTAAAGGTATATTTTTTAGGGTCCTTTATGCTTGTCTTATGATTATATTGTTAGATCTATAGAGCTTTCTCTTCTTGACATTGTAATTTTTCTTACCTTCATTGAAGCCTAGATTTATCTAGGTTTATTCATAAAGGTTTATCTTGCTCATCCCTCTTTCCCTCTCCGTTCGATTCTTATAGAGGTGGAGTCCTCTCCTAATGAGGCGGGGAGGTTTCTTGTGGCTTTGGATGAGGTTTGGCTCTCTTATTTCCATTCTCTCTCTTATACTATTCCTATTGAGGTGGGGGTATATTCTATGGAGGTGAAGATTTTCCTAGTTGGAACTAGGCTGAAAGTAATTTTATAAGGGTTTTTCTAGTCTTTGGTCACTTGAATGTGGGGTTGAATCAAGTGTGGATTTTATTCCTAGTTGTTTCTTTCTCCATTGTCCATATTGTGGTGGGTACCTCTTATATTGAGGTGGAGAGGGCCTTTATAGGAGAGTTATGGACCATCTTATGGAAATCCTTTGATAACAACTGCAAATTTGTTTTGGGTCTCTTAGTTTGAAGGTTTGGAGAGTCTTTCAAAATTGTATGGTCCTAATCTTTGTTTTGGAGTCTCTCTCTTTCCCAGGGAGTGTTATTTGTTTCATTTTTTTATGAAGATGGTAATTAAGGTTGTGGGAGCCTTGTTAAAACCCATTGTTCAGGTAAAGAGAGTCTGAAAGAACCCTTCATTAATGTTCAAGGTTACGAGAGCCTTTAAAAACTCCATGCTTTGAGTTGTTAGGCTTTGGATTGTTGTTTTTACAACTTGAGATTTGTATGCTTATATTGTTTTAGATTGGTGTTTCTATTTCGTTTGTTAGCTTCTGTTTCGTATTGTTCTATCTCCTATAATTAATTTTTTATGTGAGATACTAAATCTCTGTCAAAATATGTTTGTAAAGGGTTTTAGGGCCCCTTCAAAACTTGTGTTTATCCTAATAAAAAATTAATATTTCTTTTTAGTTATCTTATTAAGATTAGTTTTAATTAATAATACATAAATATAATAAAAATAATATAATCTTAAAATAATTAATAATCAAGAAAAAATTACTTCTATTATTACAATTTAATAGTTTTTTTTATTAAATTAATATGGTGTATTTAAGAAAAATGTATAATTTCATGATAATGTTTATATTCTATTATAATTGTTACTCTTATTTTATTAAAATTAGAGTGGTAGTTAATATTTTTTTTGAAAGAAGGTGCCAGTGCCACTTAATATAATATTTTATTAATATAAATTGGTTCAAAGAACTCCCGAAGAAAATAAACATAGAAAGAAAAACTTTGAACCTTTCTCGATAATACAAAATGAAAGTATGAAGTTGAAATACCTAAACAAAACTAGAGTTACCCCCACTAGCCACAACTAGATATAATTAATAATTGATGACCTGACATAAGTAATGAATCCTAAACCTAACTATTAAAATGGGCCCTTAGGCTATATACAGAAAGAACCCGAAGGCATTTTTTACAATTGTTCATCATGCATTTTTTTTTATAAAAAAAAGCATGCATGCAAGGTATACAATTCTACAAAAAGAAATAAATTTCCCAAAAATATTTCTTTTTCTTCAAGTCTTTGCCCCAATGAAATGAGCCTTATGACCTACTTGGAATATCTGTAACACAAAATAACTCAAAAAACAAACTGCAAAACTACCAAAAAAATCAATCATCCATAAAATATGATGAAACTTTGCGAGACCCTAGTTTTGGGTTAAGATCAAGAACATGTCGAGTAGAAGCTGAGGTGAGTTGTGGAGGGACTACAGATGGACTAGGTTGAGTATTTGAGGGAGTAGAGTCTTCCTCTAGAAGATATAACAATGCAAAGACAATCTTATGGATTCCATTCACAGTTTCCTTAGTTAAAAACCCACTAAATTATTGCAATGATGCTTTGACAGGTCTGAAGGAATGACATTCTAGGGCCTTTTTTATACTCTCCAAAACCATATTAACACCATAATTGTTCAACAATGAATTATGGTGGAACAAACCACCAATATGAGTAGTGCCACCCCAGAGATCATATTTATGGATGGCCTTATGTAACTTATTACCACAGAGAAATTCAGATTTTACATAACGGATAACAATCAAACCCAGAAGGAAGGGAGACTGTAGAAGGTCTAGTGTATTGGAGAGAAAAAAATTAAAGGATTAGAGATGGAAATATAATACATTTTCTATAGGGAAAGAGGATATCAAATCCAAAAATCATTTTAATGCCACAAAAGATATGTGGCCATTCACAAATAAACATAGCTACCAACATTTCATCTTTTATGCATCCTAAAAAATGTTCTTCCTAATCTTCAACTTCCAAAAAAATCCTATAATTACGAGGATAATAATCCATGTATAGAGAAGAACATGATGAAACTACCTCCAATTATATACTAAAACCAACTAGAGTACTTGGCTGCCCAGACATTGTGAGCTGCAAAACCAAAACAAATCTAATGAAGCCCACAGAAATAGAAAGTAGAATTAGGAATAGACAAAACACAAAAAGTGAGTAGTAAAGGAGACTATAAATAGAATTTATTTTGTACAGGGAAAAACAAGTATGCGAAGTGACATCCCAAGGTGATCGTACCAAGCCGAAAAGAGGCCATCTTAATGGCATCACCGAGAAATGATAAAAACATACTTAATAATAGATAAATGATCTATCCAAGAACTGAGAAGGATACTTGAAGATGAGTGAGATAAATACCACATTTTGTGCGAAGTATAAAACCATAAAAATGCACACAAGTTTCCATGGACAGATAACCCAAACACTTGGTGGAAAACTATGGGGCAGTCTAATCAAACATGAATGTAGAAAATAACATAATGACAGAGAAGGAGGAAATAACCTAAACACGAGCCCGAATATCGATTGACAAAAGACTTGTGTTATAATTGGCATGACCATTTAATTACCAATCAGCTATCAAAGATAACCATTTAATTACTAATCAGCTGCCAAAGATTACTGAAAAACATAGAATGAATTCAACAAAGAGTATAGAAAGCACACAGTGAAATATAAAAATTAAAAATAGTAACCAACACACATCTACTAACATTTAGACATAAATATGTTAGAGCCAATATATATACATTATTATGATAGAAACAAAATGGCAATACTTCCCAACCCATAACTCCCTATAAAATCAATGCCCATCATTTAATGAAATATGCCCATCAAAACAATGAAGCATTCATCAATATATGAAGATATGTTTGTGAAGAAAAACCATAATAAATCCTTAGCATAATAATATACATAAATTAGTAAACATATAAGATAATGAAAATAGAAGTTAAGTTGGCGCGTTCTGAATAATTAAAAGAAGAGCTAGAAAATTTTCCAAAGAGAATTCTGATACACAAGTATCCAGTTGTATCTTATCACAACCTAGGTTAGCTAGACAATCTGCAAGGGCATTACCCTCTCTATAGATATGTAAAATAATAAAATTTTGAAAGGAATCTATGAAGCTCTAGATTTTAGGGTTTGACAGAACCGGAACAATATAAGAATAAAAAGTTATACACAGAAACAATAGAAGAAAGAAACTAAATGCAGATAACACAGAGATTTAACGTGGTTCACCCAAAACCTGGGCTACATCCACCTACACAGCCGTCCAACCTTTCTTATTATCCAGCAAAAACATACACCACAATACAATGCATTATACATCTCAAATGCTTATAACATGCGTTTTAGGGCAACCTCTAAAATCGACCATTTTAGGGTTTTACAATGTCGGTCTTCTTTTTCCCGAAAAAGCAAATCTCTTTCCTAGACATGGGGCCACAATATCAACATCTACTACATGATCAGTCACCAAAATATCAACACTAGACCTATTCTATTATATACTTTAGATTTCAATTATCTATTTTCCTATTTATACAAGCATCAATAATGATGGAAGAATCACCTTCTATATAAAGACATGGTATCGAAAGTTTTTTAGCAAGTACTGAACCTTATAATAGATTGATTTCATCTAACATGTTGTTGGTACCTTGAGGGATCATAGAAGCTTTCAAGGCTAAGAATTTTCCCAAATGGTTTCTCAAGTATACTCCAATACTTGAGTCACTTGGGTTACCCCTTGAAGAACCATCAAAGTTCAACTTGACAAAAGAGGAATTAAGGGTTTGCATTTAATGGATGATCTAATAATAGGGCTTTTCCTAATACATGGGAAGACAAGAGAAGAGGGTAAAGATATAAGATTCCAATATGAGATAACCTAACTATCCCAAGAAGAAATGATAATGTTAATATCAAAATAAGATAGGAAAAAGTTATTGACTTGTTTAGAAATGTTGTTCTCAATAGTGTCAAGAACTAAGGGTAGATCAAAGGGGGTTTTCCTAAAAAATTCTTTTATTTCGCTCCCACCAAATTGACCAAATGATACAAGAGGGAACAATTAACCAAAGACATGCAAATAGAGAATTGGAAAACAATGTGGGCCAAGCTTGAAAAAGTTCCCATAAGGATGCAGGTAGGGGGAAGGAGACAGACAACTTGTTTATGAAAAAACACCAGCATTGATATGCAAAGTTACACTGAACAAAAAGATGATCCACAGATTCCACACAATTTCCACATAGACTACAATTGAAAGGAAGAGCTATCTATAGCCTAACTAGTCTTTCCCTAGTAAGGATTCTTTTTTGAAGAGAAAGCTAGGGAAAAACCCCAACTTTGGGAAGGACCGATTTGTTCCAATAGAAGAGAAATGATCGATGCACAATATTCTGATTTTCCATATGCTGAATAGATATATAGTAGATGTCATTTTTGGATGGGCACCACAAAAATCTATCATTACCTCTAGACAAATAAATTTTTATGTTTCAGAGGACATATGTGAACTCCTTAGCATGAGCTAAAGATATAGGGAGGGAGGAAGGATCTTTCCAACTAACCTTATGGGAAAAGATGTCAACATAATCTATATAATCTACCAACTTCTCACCCCAATGCAAGATAAAAATGTCAATTATTTCTGAAAGATAATTCAAAGAGTTCAAAGGAGGAAAACCATTCCAAGAATCTTTCCAAAATGACACACAATCCCCACATTGAACTTTCCAAGATAGAAAATTTGACACTACCCCCCTAGAAGAAATCATGAAGTTCCATGTAGCCGACCCTGTAGGGGATTAGAGATGGTAAAGATTTTATTTGGATTAGGGGAGTATAAATACTTGGCTTGCATAAATATCACACCAGAGAGATTGAGGCTTTGAGTACATGCTCCAAACCAGCTTGCCTCCAAATGCTTTATTCTAGCTACTAAATTGTGTAATAAAAGACCCCATGTAGGTTTATCCATGGAAAGTTTCTATAGGGAAACAAGAGGAATTTACTTTTCATTAGTCATATTGGCTTTCCAGAGGAAATAATGAATGATTTTTTTCCATATGATTAATGACCGACTTAGGATCCTGAAGAACTAAAATATAATAATTAGGGATGGCAAAAAGCATAGTTTTTACTAGGAGTATCCTACCAGATAATGAAATCCATCCTTCTTTCCAAGATGAGATTCTATTTTTTAACCTATTAATAACTTTATCCCAATACAAAGGTTTAACTTGACCAAGAAAGAAGGGAAGAAGGGAATCCCCAGATAAGTGGATGAAAAAATATCTAAAGGAAAACCAAGAATGTTACTAATTCTGTGTTGAACAAAATGTGGTGTACAAAACATATAAAGTTTTGACTTAACAGGGTTGATAACTTGACTAGAACCAGAAGAATATAGATCCAAGATTTTTTTAATATTATTAGCCTCCTGAATGGAAGAGCTACCAAAAATTAGAGTGTCATCATCAAAGAAATTGTAAGAAACCACAATATTTGAATTAGGGCTTTGACACCTTTCCAATCAAAAAGATGAATGTACTTTTGGATTGTTTTTCTAAAAGCTTCCACTAAATTATAATGAACAAGAAAGGAGAAATAGGATCACCTTAGCGAACCCCTTGAGAGGCATGAAAAAAACTTGATGATGCACCATTTATTATAGCTGAAAAATTCACACCAGGGAGGACTCACCCACCATTTACCAAGAAGAGAAAGGAAGTGGGGATGAGTAAATGACATTAGTTCAAATTTAAATGATGATTTAAACTTGGGAGATCCATCTATCTTTTCTATAGATAATGAAATAGGGAAATGTTCTGATTTAGATGATTCAAGGATCTTTGGGGTGAAGGTGAAGTTAAAAAGCCTGAGTTCATGCATGATAAGAAATATGTCAAGTCTAATAGAGACAGGAGAAGTTCATCTACGGTTAGACAAGGTAAAGGATCCATTAATCAGGGGAACATCGAAGAGTGCATTATCTTGAATAAAGAAGGAAAATTCATCTACAACCCTTTGGGTTGTAGGATTCCCCCCAATTTTATCTTCTAAGGATGTAATGGAATTAAAATTGCCTATCAGAATAATTTGATGATCATCAAATTGATGAATACGGTTAGTTAAGGAGTTCCAAAGAGAAAGTTTGTCTTGGGGAGAAGTAGGTCCATAAAAATTAAATAATAGGAAATTAAATTCAAACCATGAAAAGTTTAATTTTTTCCCTAGATCTTGAATGGATCATGTTTTGGGGTTTAGTCATTTGCAAAGGAAGAGGCATTCTGGGATTGCTTCCCCAACTCCTGGTTCATATCAGATGGATTCTGGTTATCCTTGTCGTGGTGCTCCCTCGGGTATGGCTTACTCTCCACCCCATAGGAAAATTATAGATGTAAAGAAAAATAAATATAGCTATAATATAGTAGGAATATAGAAGAATGTTGTTTTTCCTTTAACATTTAACCCTAAACTGAGGTATCTAGCTGTTAAGAATGAGATGGTTAGAAAAATACAAAATATGTGTGCAGAGTATGCTATTTTTTGTAGATGGAATGGTATTGGAGCATTGGCTAAAACTATTGCAAAATGGGTTAAAGAACAGCTAAAAAATAAGGTATGCATTACTACCCTACAAGAATATTTCCTTTATTTAGATTGCTCAAGTAAAACATTAAAATCAAAACTTCTTTTTGAAGGTCTTCCAAAATTTAGGAATATAGGGTTTTCTACCCTTGATTGGACACCTCTCTTTGACCCATTGAAATTGAAGAATGTTTTGGTTGAAAGGGCGATTATGATCAATAACCTTCCAATTGATCTCTTAGATGATGACTCTCTAGGGGAAATAGGAAATTCTTTACAGAATTATGTAGGTTTTTCCAATTTTGATTTGGCCCACGTTGAAAGATTCATTATTGTCAGAATGGATCTCAACGCCTCTAACAATTTCCCTCTGGAAGTTTGTTGTGATTCAGGTTCTATTCTTATCAACCCTAAAACCATTAAGGGGGACCTGAGGGAATCTGGTTTTTCTTGTTGGGATCCTGTAAGTTTGGTATATTTACAGCAGACTATTAACAACAAGGAGGTAAGCCTGGTTCCTTCAATCCCTAAAAATGTAACAAATAATATCATCAAAAATGAGAAACTCTTATGTTTTGACTTCATGTCAAACACTGGGGGTTTTGAGATAAGATGATAGACCTCTCTTGCCAAAACCCCTGATCAGAATCATTCAACATCTAACTCAACTCTTTCTCCTTCACTTCTAGAGGAAGGGGAAATCTTCTCTTTCCCTAGATTTACATATTTCTCAGACCCCATCCCCAACATATTCTTTATCTAGAATATAGGTGGCTTCTATTTTAACAATGATTCTCCTCTACAGGTCAATACTCTAAAGCCTAGGTGCTGCCTCTCTGACCCTAGGTTCTAATTTAGAAACTTCTAGTAAGGTCAATAATAATCCAGTTCTAAAGTTTTTGATAACCAATGCACCTAAAAATAATAAATTAAAGATTTCCACAGAGGATGTATATTCTTTAGACACCAAATCTTTGTCACCTCAGATAATTGAGTCACCTTCAATACTGGTAAACTCCCAGATTTCAGAAAAGAGTTTAGGAATTAATCTAAGCCTGGCTACAAGTACAAACACTATAGATTTTTCATTATCATTTGATGAGACAAGTGACATAGAAGAAACCAATAGATGGAAGAACATACTAATTAAAGAGATAATGATACATGACCCTTCACTAATGCTTTCATATATTTCAATTAAAGAAGCAGTATCCATGGGCAAAGTATCCTCTGCGACTAATTATCTAAAAGAAAACTTAAAAATTGATAATCATGTTACTTTGGATAAGTCATGGTTTGAGGAAAATAAGAACAACATTCAGAAACCTATACCTTTAAACTCCTTTAAACCTAGCTGTGTAGAAGGATGGGTATCCCTAGATACTATAGAGACCAATAAAACTGAGATTGAGGATATCAATGAATTTTTAAGACTTAATGAGGATTGTGAGGAATTGCTACTACTTAAATTTATAGATTTAATGAGTGAAGAGGAGGATAAAATCTGAGTACACCAAGTGAGGACCACAAACTAACAGGGGATAAGAAGTTGGGTTTATTCACAACTACCTATGGTAAATCTTCCCCAAGTTATCCCAAGCAATCCTTAAAAAGAGGTAGGAAATCCCTTTCTGAACTAAGGTAGAAAGATGCCACGGCGTTAGGACAAGCTAAAATTACATCAATTCTTAATGCAGGGAAGGGGAAGTTCCTTCCCAAGGTGCCATGAAAATAATTTCATGGAATGTTAGGGGCATAAATTCCCCTAACAAACAACGGATTCTAAAAAGGAGTCTTTCCTCTTTAGAGGCATCCCTATTTTTTATTCAAGAGACTAAACTAGGAAAAGAAGGATATGCTAATTTTAGTAAGAAACTATGAATTTGGGAAGTTAAAGGGGTAGATTTTGTAGGAATCTTAGGTATATTATCTTTAATTTGGAATCCAAGGTTTCTTTCACTCGAGCTTCTGGCTTCCAAATCTCATTGGATGAATGCCAAGGTTAATATTCTTAACAACTTGGAATTTATCATAATAAATTTATATGGACCAAAATTTTTACATGACAAAAGAACTGTCTAGACCAAAAAAGAGAATTTTAATCATAGCTTACCAAATGCAAACATACTAATGGGTGGGATTTTAACGCTATTCTAGATATTAAAGAGAAATTAGGTGGCTTGAAGAAAATCACTCACACAATTACAAAATTTAAATAATGGATTCAATCAATAAATGGGATGGACATTCCTATGCACAATGGCATTTTTACATGGTCAAATAAACGAACTCACATTGCACATATCTCAGAGAAGTTGGACAAGTTCTTTTATATACTAAACTTAGCTAGATTCAATCGAAGCTTCAAATCTAATATTGTGGCACATTCTGGGTCTGATAATTTTCCAGTCTGCTTGATTTTAGAAGAAGACATAAAACCCAAAAAGAACCCCTTCAAATTTGAAAAATGTGGCTTAAAGATGAGGATTGCTTAACTAAGATTGAGCAATGGTGGAATGAAAATATTTTTAAAGGATCCAAGACCTTTATCTTAAACTCAAAACTTAAACACATTAAGAAGAGACTTATTGAATGGAACAAAGAACATTTTGGTAATATCTTCAATGCCAAAAACAAGCTTGAGGAAGAAATAGAAGAACTTAATGAAGAGGTAATTAGGGGTGGGATGAATTCAGAAACATATACCAAGGAAAAGAAAAGAAACTATTACAGAGCTATGAGGATATATTAGCCAAAGAAGAATCTTACTGGAAATAGAGATCAAGATAATTATAGCTAGAAGAAGGGGATAAGAATACTAAATTTTGTCATAATAGCTCCAAGGATAAGGGTAACTTTAACCGTATTACCAACATAAAGAGAGATGATGGGACATTAATTGTAGATCCTATAGATTTAGCATTAGAAGCTGCTATACACTTTGAGACTATCTTAAATAACTTACAAGGATCATACAGATTAACTCAGAAGGAAATTTTGGATAACATACCTAGAATTATTTCTAAGGAGCATAATAAATTGATAAATGCAAAAATAACTAAGGAAGAAGTAGAATATGCTCTTAAACATCTTCATCTAGATAAATCTCTTGGACCAGATGGATTCCCTACATTCTTTTTTCTGCTATGATGGAACTTTATTAGCGATGAAGTTGTTACGGCTTTAGAAGGCATGAGAAACTCAGGAAGAATTCTTCAAGAGATCAATAATACGTTTATAGCTTTAATACTGAAAAACTCAAATCATGATGGATTTGATGATTACAGACCCATATCACTTTGTAATATGATATATAAACTATTTACCAAGACTATAGCAAATAGGCTAAAAAGGTTACTTCCTCTTATCATTTCAGAGGAACAATCTGGCTTTGTCCCAGGTAGATCTATCCTTGATGGAGTCATTATAGCACAAGAAGCTATCAATACAGTTCAACACAACCATCTTCCTAGCATTCTCATCCAATTAGACATTAAGAAAGCATATGATAAGGTTGACTGGCGGTTTCTATGCAAATGCTTAGAAGCCTTTGGCTTCTCTAAACAATGGATCAATCTAATTTTTGAATGCATTTCTGGACCTAAGATGTTGATTTTTCTTAAAGAAATCCCACTGGATACTTTAATATCTCTCAAGGGATCAGACAAGGTGACCCTTTATCCCCTTTTCTTTTTATTATTATGGAAGAAGCCTTAGGTAGGGCCCTTACTAAGGCCAATAATGATAACCTAATTTTTGGCATTAGAATTACTGAAGGATTTGAGGCTTGTACTCACCAACAATTTGTGGATGATAAACTTCTTTTTTGGGAATGCTTCATTGGTAGAAGCCAAAGCTATTAAAAACATCTTAGATTTGTACTCCAAGGCATCGGGTAAAAACATTCACAAAGGAAAATCTGAAATATACTTTCTTAATACCTTGGAGATGTTACAGAGAAATATTTGTAGAATTATAGAATTTAACAAAGGAGAATTACCTTGAAAATATTTAGGGCTCCCCCTTGACAATGGTAAAAGATCAACTAATCTTTGGGATAGAGTTTTGAATAATATTGATTAAAAAAGAAGAGTCTTGGAAAGGAAAATGGCTTACTAGCACTGGAAAAACAATGATGATCAAATCTATCTTGTCTACAATCCCAACATACCAAATGATGTGTTTGAGTCCACCCAAATGAATAGAAAGAGAAATTAATCAAAACCTTAGGAAATTTTATTGGAAGGGCTTAAGTAACAAGAAAAAACTAGCATTGATCGCATGGGACATGATTTGTAAACCCAAAGGAGGAGGGAAGATTGAATATTAAAAACATTAAACAATAGAATATTTCTTTAGGTGCAAAAATTGTGTGGAAAATGTATAAAGATCTTGCAGCTAAATGGGCCAAAATTCTGAGATATAAATATCTAGATGGTAATTATAATTTGAGTATCTTTAGACATAGTTTCCCTCCAAATAGTTCTAGAATCTGGAACTTTATCTTAGAGTGTAGGAAATTCATAACAAACAATATAACTTGGGATATAGGGAATAGGGAGAATGCTCTATTTTGGGATGACTCATGGGGTGGATACCCCTCTCTTAATTCAATCCTAAATAATGATCCCTCTATAGAACATGCCAAAAATAGTAGGGGCATATATGTTAAATATTATATAGAATTAATAGACAATAACCCAGCCTCAGGCTGGAATTGGAAATCTATAGATAATTTGGAATTACCCAACATATTCAGAACAACTTTAGAATAAAACCTAAAGAATAGGAAAATTAATCCATCTTCTGATGCAGATAGAATAATTTGGGCCAAATCCAAGAATGGTGAGTATAATACCAAAGATGGGTATGCCAATCTATCTATTGAAGCACCTACCAAAACTACATTCCCAATTGATCTGTGTTGGAATAAAATCTGCCTACCAAAAGTAGGCATGTTTACATGGGTAGTTGCTCAACATAGAATTATCACTCTAGAATGGTTCCAGAAAATGGGTTATCATGGTCCCTCTAGGTGTGAATTATGTGGAAAATCTTGTGAAACTATAGATCATCTTTTCACAGATTGTTAGTTTACATACTCTTGTTGGACATAGCTTTCCCAAAAATTAAACTCGCAATCTGCCTTTCCCAAGAATATTAATGATTACCTTAAATATTGCCTGAGAAAGAATGATTATGGTATGTTTGATAAGATTTGGGTCATTGCTCCTTCCATTTTAATCTGGGAACTATGGAAGGAAAGAAATAGGAAAATATTCAAGGATAAGAAAATAGAGCATGACCAATTTTTAAATAAAGTAGAAGCATGCATAGTTGAAGTTGTAAACAATCATAATTGGAATGGAAAAAGGGATATGAAATTTACCCTAGATGATGAAAGGCTAAGGAAACTCTGGTTTGGGATAAAAATTTCCCCCTTTGTAGGTCAGCAAGGTATAAATAAAAATAACTTAAGGAGTAATTGTGTATGGAGACCACCTTCTCAAGGTTGGTATAAACTAAACTTTGATGGTGCCTCAAAAAGAAATCAAGGTAAGGCTGGGTTTGGATGTTGTATTCATGATGAAATAGGTAGAATGATAGCATTAAAACACAATGATTTAGGGATAGCTATTAATATTATAGCAGAATGCAATGCAATTATTGAAGGTCT
This sequence comes from Thuja plicata, assembly GCA_018584345.1. Classification (NCBI taxonomy): domain Eukaryota; kingdom Viridiplantae; phylum Streptophyta; class Pinopsida; order Cupressales; family Cupressaceae; genus Thuja; species Thuja plicata. The sequence goes on along the minus strand of MU225019.1, from coordinate 2,480,504 downwards.
ATTATTGTGCAAAAAACTAAATTTGGATCATATTGAAATAGAAGGGGACTCAGATTTAATAATTAATGCATTTAGATCTGGTAACATCCAGAACTGGAAATTGAATGGATTAGTGAAGAGAGAGAAGAAATTGTTATATTTTTTCAACCATTACACGATTAATAATATTTTGAGAGAAGGAAATCAAACAACTTGTTATGCCCTGCATCCCTGTCCCTACATTTTGTGTGCAAAATGTTGGGTCCCCCTTTTTTTTGCTTTCTGCTTTTGGCTCTTGCCTTTTCTTTTCCTTCATTTTCCTTGTCTTCCTTCCCTGGGATTTTCTTTCCCGTGGTGGTGTTTTTGTTTTTTTCTATCTCTCGTGTCTCTGGGGCATGGTCCCAGAGTTGGTCATCCTTTGTTGGGAGCCGAATTCCAGACTACGGGATTCTTTGCCACGATGTCTTCTTTTCGTAAGATGATATCATTACGTGGAGTCCCTGAGCTCAAAGTCTAGAGGTCTGTCTATTCAGAGTTGCGGAGGGAAAGGTAACTTGTTTTTACCATGGCTATAAATAGAAATTACCTGTCATTTTCACAAATCACTGCGATTAAAACACTTGAGCAATCTGAGCAATTTGAGAGTGATTTTACGGTGATTTAGCGAGAATCCAGTGTGAGCCATTCTGAGCTATTCTAAAATATTGTGGGTGGTTTTTGGTGATAAGTGGTGATTTTTTGATGGTAGAGGTTGTTGTAGAGAATTTAGGCATGAGTTCCTTTCCTTGCCCTTCTTCATTTTTAGGTTGGTGCCTTCTTTCCCCTCTATTCTCCTGCCTTTTTATTTTTTTGTCTAGTTTTTGTGTTACCGTGCATCTTTCTAGTTCACCACCCATTGGTGGGTCAGCTCTGCCATAGGGTTGTCTACCCTCTGTGCAGATGTAATTTAGTCTGTAAAGTAGTGTGAAGTTGTAGATGTTTTGTGCATTCTCTGGTTTTGTAAATAGTTGCTTTGTGTTCTGTATATTTGTATATTTTGTGTATACCAATGTATATCCTTCCATTTTTCATGTATATACCCTTCAACTCTGTGTGTATATAGTGTATATTCTATGTATATGTGCTTGGTAGTCTGTCAAGCTCACCATGCTATATTTGTTTCTGGTTCCTAAGTTGCGAGCTCACTCTATGCAAAATACCGCCTGGTTGAAACTTGGCCCTCAGCTAGTTTCAACCAGGTGGTTTTCTCTCTCCTCCATAAACTAGTCTACCATTCATTTATGTCCCATGCGCACATTTAAATTTTTCCAAGTAGCATTTTCTTTTTGTACATTCAGACAGTTGGCTCCATCGTCGTCGTTATAACTTTCATTTATTGCATACCCACGTGGCGTCCACATGTGTCTGATGGCTCACTTTTTGCGCACACCTTCCAACAGTCAGTTCTCTGAACTCTAGGTCTCTTGTCATCACTCAACCCATGTTTTTCTTTTACTAAGTGTGATGAGACCCTTCGGGCCCGGATATTGGTTATTTCCAAGTTTGCAAAATATATATACTTTCAAGGATTTTTTAACTAAGCTAACTTTTCACGGAAAGTGAGCGCCACAGTGGTAAGACCTCTGGATCTTGGAGTTTTTATTTATCTATACATTCGAAAAATCACTTTTCCTTGCAAGTTTCTGGAACAACATACTACCACCATGTCTGAGGCTTCCACATCTTCACCGCCTGGGAGTCTGGAACTTCCTTCTACGACAGTTACCAGAGCAGCTGTTAGGTTCAAAATGGAGAAGGCTCTGGAGAAGCTGCCACAAAGCATGAAATACGTAAAGGATAGCATTATCATTGGATCAAAGATTGATTCTAAAGTCTAGCTCATTACCAACACCAGCGTCGAGCCATGGCCCAAGATGCAGGCCTTGGTAAAAATGATGTACATTCAGCGACAGGCCAGAGATCCATTGGCCATTCAAATTGGGAATTCTGGGATTCTTATGGTAGCTTGCTTCCCATGCTTAGTGCAGTCACCAAAGCTTATTCTCACACTTGCCATGAAATACAATACATCCATCTGAGCTGTCATGCTCGCAGCCATGGAACCCACTGGGTAACCTACTCCCCTAGTGACCCTCAACCCTGATACTTTCCAGATGGGCTTGGGAATCCCCTAATTTGACAAACCAGCTGTGGTCACTAGGTCAGATGCCTTGGCTGAATTCAAGCAGTTAAAAGAAGCAGCCCGTATATACATGAACAATCATTGGCTTAAGCTCCCGAAGAGGGATCCCAAAAGGATGAAGCTAGAGATCCCCCGGTCCAAATTCAAAGAAAGCATCCAGATGGGGATGATAGTATTATGCTAGGTCTACCGGTAGCAACATGCCCAAGAATTCTCTGGGTGGATGTATTATTTCTTTCTTGGTATCAGCATGGGCGCAGAGTATTTTGACTGGGCCACCATAATTTCAAATCATGTAGACTCCCAACTCCTCCAGTTGGCCCAAAAGAAGAAGTTTTATATGACTTCTTATGTTTTTTGGGCCCTGGAATAGTAGTGACCCTATACTGATGGGTTACTCACCAATGGTGTACTTGAGATGGCCCCCGGTTAGAAGGCCCCTTGGGACCATTTTTCACAGATTCAATGGGAGGCCAGTTTCCCCAGTTTTTGCTGAGTAAACTACGCCTTCATTTACTACCACCTACTCACACCCACCCGAGATGCAGGATACCACCTATCTATAGAGGCGATGAATTTGGTCCAGAGTTACAGCCATTACTATACACAATTTTAGCAGCATACATATATAAGGGTAACCAGCTTCTCCGGGAAGCCCTACTTGTTGCCCAAACATTGCGGGGATAAGATAGTTTTCCTGGAGTATTGTAGGCAAATCCTAGAGTTGCACGCATTTTTTAGCCTGAAGAAGGTGACAAAAATCCCATTCCCAATCACCTATGGGAATTATTCATGTAGTCTGGCCACTGCCAAAGAAGCAGATAATGAGCTTAAAAGCTACAACTTGGCAGAATTCTACTTGGCATAGAAACATTTTGATCCGCATGGCAAGATTGCAATGGCACTTCCTCGGGCATCAGAGCTCCACCGATACCATATGGAGGACTTCTAGAAAGATTGCCAAGATGACGTGGAAGTCCGAAGCTGGCACTATGTCAGGATGACCGCTGGGATGATGGAAAGATTAAAGCTCTGGAGATTCCCGAAGGACTTCTCAGATGCCAGCTCCATGATCGATCCCCAGTACAAAGAAAATGGGATCGATAAGTTGGCCCTCCCACCAGTAGACTGGGATGCCCAGGAGGGGCCCACTATTGAAGAGTTCACCCACAATGTGGTCAAATGTAGCCATGCCTACTTCAAGAAGGTGTGCCCTGGGAGTGTCCGTCGGCCTGCCCAGCTGATACCAAAGTTAACCTCGGGGGCCGGGACTTCTTTTCAGGGAGGAGATAAAGGAAAAGGAATAATGGAGACTCCAACTATGCAAGAATCCCCCATAAAAGAGAAAATAAAGTAGTCAGTGGCTGCCTCCCAACAAATGAGGGAAAAGTTTATCACATGGTTGGCTACTCCGGTACTCATGACTAGGCCAATTTATCCTCCTTCCTCCCCCTCACTAGCAGCCTTGATGGTTAAGGCAATAGGGGTGGATCCAGAAGAGAAAGTAGCACTAAGGGATGCGGGGCCATGCTTAGTCACTAAAAGAAAGAAGAGGCTTAACCAAAATCCCAAGGCAGAGAAAAAATTGGGGATGCCCTAGATCCCACAAATTGAGATCCTTTCCTCTGACTCCCCGAAACCAGAAAGAAAATTAGAACCTGCTGACGTCCTGGCCAATCCTCCCCCGCAGGATGAATTTGATGATTTTTTTGCAACCGATGAGTTCAAGAACCTACAGGGGGACATCAAGAAAATAGAGGCTGAAGTCCCAACGCAAGAAGAAGCTCTGAAACAGGAGCCTGTGTAGGAGCAGATGGAAGAAGAAAAAGAGGTAGAACAAGAAATGGCCTCCAAAGTACTAGAGATACAGGATATGAGAGTATTAGGGAAACAAGAAAAAAGTGAGAAAATGACATTGGTTGGGGAAACCAGACCCTTGGGAACAACCGTGACCCCAACTGCTGTGCTCTAAATGCCTCTCTGAGGGACGACATTTGGGAAGGTAATCACTATGGCTCAAATGCTAAACATTTGCCCATTACCTCCCCCATTGCCCGAAAATGTACCAATTGAAGAGGAGATCCTAACAACAGAGGTTGAGGAAGAAGAGAAACAACAAGAGGACGAAACCCCTAGGGCAGCTGATGAAGAAAACATGACCGAAGATATAGATGACAAGGCAGAAGCAAACCTTGCTTGGAAAAATGTTTCTGATGAATCAAAGGATGAAGGAAAGGAGCCAGGCAAGACCCACACCACTAAAGAAGAACAACAAAAATATATTGGGGAAGAACCCAAGGAACAAGCTTTGGCTAATAAGCCACCCCTGCCGCCATAGTGGTTAGTGGAAACCAAGAAAAGGAAAGCTCCATCGACTCCCAGAGCTCATCTCTCCTTGGCTGAGATGATGGCTTAGGCCCAAGACCCACCAAAGGCCAAGAAGGCCCAGATGGTTTATACTTTTCAAACCGAGCCAGGTGGAGAAACACTTGCCATAGTAGCAACACCTCCCCCAAATGCTGATGAGGCAACCACCGAGCCTGGAGATTAGAATATCATAGAGATATCATTGGGGAAGAGGGGAAAACAAGGTGAGATAGACCTATTGAAAGAAGTGGCCAAGGTAGTGGAGGCCCATTATGAAAAAGAGGCCCAAAGGCTCAAGGCAGAAAAAGAAAAAAATGCAAACCTCATGGTGTTGTTGACTGAGCTAGCTTGACCTATCAGTGCTATTCCTCCAGAGGCCTCCACATCTGATGCCCCACTACTGAAAAGTGACATAGATTCATTACAGGAAATGAAGAAGAAAGCCCAGGTGGTTGATGAGTGGGTTACTCTATAGATAGGAAATTTTCAACGTTTCCTAGTATCCACCCTCCTAGATTTATATGCGGCCTGACATGTTTTGCATTAGGCTGCAACCATCATCAATATATGGGAGGGTGACATCAAAAATTACGAGGCATGGAAGGTAGAATTTGAAGAACTCCTCGGTCTTGGGGAGGAAGTGGTTTCTGAGTCTAGAATTTTTGGGGAGGAATCATTCAATTTTGTGAGAACCTGAGACTCCAGACATGACCTCACATTGGGGGTAATCAAGAAACTAGTGGAAACTCTATGGGAGAAAATTAATGTAGTACAATATTCTTTTAATTTATACAAATCTTTTGTTACGAAGGTCTCTGGAGCTGACCCATTTAGCACTGATACTTGCACACTGGAGGAGTACGTCCTGAGGAAGTTTGATGAGTTGATGGAATCAAGGTATCAATCCCTAGAGGGAGTAGACAACACCCAAATGACGAGAATAACTCAAATGGTACTTAGTGGCCACGATGCAAAAAAAAAAGGCTGATGAGTTTAAAGGAAATGTTCCTAACCTGGGGGAAAAGATTGAAGTGGCTAAGTATCAGTGGGCTAGCCTCAAAGAAGCTGATGAAGATGGAATCTCTAGTCTTCTCCAGACCTTAAACGATAATAAGTAGCAATAAAATGTTCTCCGGGGGCTGGAGAGAACCTAAGTATTTGTGTATTCTTTATTCTTTTGGAATGTAAGTTCCCAGATCCCGGAGTCCCGGATCTTTCATTTTTGTATTCTTTTAGTGATCCATGTCCCGGTCCTTGAGGTCGACCGATCACCTTCAAGTAGTTAATAAGGATTTTCAAAAGGTAGTTGGCAGCATCAAGGCACGTCAGATCAGTAGACAAGTTTGATAGCTGGTCTTCTCAAGGTGTCGCTTCAGTTGTACACCTGGCACATTGGAGATAGGGTGCCACTTTTCCCATTTATGAGGCATGTAGCCTCGATCCCTTTGGGATTATTTTTCCTCTTTCCCCTCCTCATCTCTCTTCTCAAGGCTGATTCTTCTACTTCACTTCTCATCTTTTGTTTTGACATGATAGGCCTATTCCATCTCTAGGCCTTTTGTAGAGTGGTGCAGGTAGTACCGGCCACCGAATAATATATTCTATTGTATAGTGTAACATAAGTTAGGATTAGGGTTAGATGTAAATATGTATAAATAGTAATTCTAGCCCCATGCCAAGGGTTAGAAAAATTGATGATTTTATAGTCCATAGTAATAGAGAAGCAGTATTTTCATTTCAGTTGCAAAGCTCAATGCTCCTTGGTCTTAAAGCTTTTAGTAGTTAGATGCTCCCTTGGAGCCACCATTGTACCACACACCAGTGATTACTGGAAGGAAGATTAATGTAGAAGAGATGGTTCTTGCAATGACATTGTTAGCACTTTGTCTTCTAAGTCAATGGTATTTTATGCTTAATGTTCTTCATGTCTTCTGCTCTGATACTTAAAATAGATTAACGACCTCCTTTCCCTTGCTACTGATCAAATATGAACTGATGGTTGCATATTTATTTGGTATTTAGTGTAGTATATTAGAGCATTATTGATGTATTGAATGGTTAAGCATAACTATAAGTAGATGAAATAATTCTAACCCTGTAGGATCTTTTTCAATTTATTTCCTAAGTGTAAAAGTGCTTAAAGAAACCCCACCATCCTGAATCCCTAGAGAGAACAAGTTAAAGTAATCAACTATCCCCCTTGAAAATAGTCACATCTCCCAATTGGGCCCCACACTGTCGAGACCCGACTCTCAGGTGCTTGGAGGCCTGGGGAATCTCATTTCCCTAGATAACCTTTATAGGTGAATTTGGTCGGTACCCCGGTACCCGGTGATAACTTACATCTGCTGGCGGACCCGGTCACTAGAGTCCCATCAATAGAAACTGGCACTAGAAGGAGGGCATGAACTCGTCCCCTTCTCAAGATTCTAATTTTACACCTCCCGAAGGTTCCCCAAGCCATAGTTTTAGGAATCAAGCCTTCAGTGGAATTGGGTCTTTCTCCCCAGCAAGATTTAAGAGAATTCTTAGGTCAGCACCCAACCCTGAAAGGTTTTTCGAACTCGAGCCTCCTGCTCGCAAGAAATGGACACCAAAAACCACACCAGCCACTATTGTCTGGGGGTCTAGTGTACCTTAGAATATCCAAACTTCCTAGACAATCCCGGGAACCAGTGTTCAACCCACCCAAAATTTAGTTCCCCATATGGCTGCATACTTTGGTAATACCGGGTCCCCCATGGAAACTTTCTTGGGTGCAACCAATGACTTACCCTCGCACTTGAAGAAGATTTGCCCCAAATATGAGCACTTAGGCTCATGAACCACAGAGGAACACTTACAGGCATACAAAGATTCCATGAACTGACACTAGATCCAGCATGAAGATGTTGTAACCCAGATGTTTCCCTTGTCCTTGGGATAGGGCAAACTGAACTGGTATCTTAACCTTCCCACCAACTCCATCAATAGCTAGAAAGACATGGAGGACACCTTCTTGGCTACCTTTCCCATACACATGGACACAGCTTGGTCCCATAGCCAGTTCATTTCCATCAAAAAGGAACCTAATGAACCCCTTGCAACATTCAACCACTGGTTCCAATGCGCCCTGAAGCGGTGCACGGGTCCTTTCATTTCCTCCCAGGAAGTAACCATACAGACCTACCTCAACGCGATGGACCCCTTTGTGGCCACTCTCCTTTGGAGAACAACCACCCTGGGTGATCGGGACACTTTGGCGAAGGTTTACAACCTAGCCTTAGAACTATCCCACAACCTCAACAAATCCTTGGGCGGGATTGGGCAGAGCACAACTTTCAACATGATCCCTGGTGAAACTATGTACACCGGGGGATATAACCCCAATCCAGAAATGGGTGCCCCCATGATGGCAATTAATCCCCCACCACAGTCGATAGACTAGTAGGCCTGGTATGTTAACCCATCACAGACTTAGTCAATATCGGGTGTTGAATCTTTTCTTTGGAACCAGCCGTAACAAACACAACAACAGCAAACACAACCACCCGGAGTGCCTTTCTTTCAATCATCCATGACTAGAGGATTGCTTCCCTCAACTCTGGAAAATACTACTACTTTTCGAGGAAACCAACAATAGTAAACGTCACATTGTGACACAAACAATCAGCTAACAGCCGAGGTCGAATCCCTCTGGTAGATGTTGTCCACCCTGACTGTGGACATGGGTCAACTAAAAGTGGGGTCTTACGCACCTGAGAATTCCAATTCCCAAAGAGGAAATGTTTTCTCCAGCCAATGGAATAACAATGCCAGAGGAATAAAATTCAACAATAGGCCTTGGCCCAACCAATAACAATGGAACAATAATGCGAATGTCAGAGGCCCACCTTTGAACCAAAATGCCAATCATAGTGGTGCTAGACCATCGTATTTCACACCTGTCATAGATTTCCAGCCCATGACCAATTGGTGTAGATTGCATGACATCAGCTCCCATAACGAGGTTAAGTGTGCCACACTGGAGAAAGTCATCATGATTTTCCAGCTGGATAGACAACAATCGCATGATGCTACTCCCCCAAAACCTCCTATGCAGGAGTCAACCCATAGTTCCTTCACCTATGAGATCATCTTCTTTGGATCCTCCAGAGAAGATGAAGAAGAATCTGAGTTGCAGGGATTCTTTGATGAATTGATTCCTTCCTTTGAGGCTAATTCCTTCACCAACCCGTGAACTCCATATAACACACAGAGCCAGGCTGGTAAAGGACCAGTTTACACGCTAACACCTCCTACCAAGGATACTCCTCCCTGGGATAATACAACTGATCAGACTATCCCCCCAAAAGGTTCTAGCTCTAACCAAGCAAAAGACCTAGCCAAGGGAAGCCACCAATTCTTGGGAGGAAGGTTTGACATCACAAAGGTGTTGGAACAAACTACCACCTCCATGACCATGATGAAGGTTTTGCTAAACTGTCCCGAGTAGAAGAAGTCTCTTCTGGAGATCTTGAGAAACCTGAAAGTTGTCAGTCGCCCACCCAAGACAATCTCTTTTGAGGACACCAATGCAGATATCTTCTGGGGGAATAATGAATATCCTCCCTTCCTACTAGGCCTAAATATCCAAGGTAAAAATGTGCACAATTTCCTAGTAGACTGTGGAGCTTTGGGCAACATCATGCCCCTGTCAATATGCCAAAAGCTCAGATTCTGACCCACCCCGTCTAATGGCACAGTAATTCAATTGGACAAAACTACTGTGAAAATGGTGGGGGAATTGAAGAATGTTCAGATACAACTCATCCAGGACCCCAGAATAGCTAGCATAATTGACATCCAAGTGGTGGACATCCCAGAGACTTATGGGATGTTATTGATTTAGAATTGGTCTAAGTCCTTGAATGGATACTTTTCGACCGACTTCTCCCACTTGTGGATTCCTTGGGAAGGAGAATCAAACAAGATCCAGGTTGAAAGTGAGCCCTAGATGAAATAGGCCCTTACTAAGGTTGGGAGGTTTAATAAAGTCTTCTTCTCTGAGACTTCCCTGGGGGTGTACCAATCCCTTGAAATCTTAATGTTTGATTTCAATCCAGGGGAAGATCCCATAGTTCTGCAGAGAATCCAAGACTTGGAAGAAAAATTGAGGGTTGAGGCCAACTCTCAAGGTGCCATAACGACTCCCAATACACTCTTGTCCAACACTTGGTGCTGGGTGCACTATCAGAAACACTCAGAGTTAGAGTGTGAGCCTTACCTTTCCATCGCCACCCAGCATATCGATGCCTTCCAGAATAAAGAACATACATCTGATTCCCCGGAACCCAGTATTCCTGCTGGAGGCACTTCTTTGGTGCCATTTCCCTAGGGGTCTCAATCCCAAACCGCACTGGAAGCAAACCTCACCCATGCGCAATCAGTACGGGAGGAAGCCCCCCCAAATCTCCCAAAAGTAATCCAAAGGCTACTCCATCTCCCCAGCTCCAGACTATAAGCAATGACTTGTGGACCCTTAAGTTTGATGGGTCCCGATCCAAATAAGGCTATGGAGCTGGAGTAGAGTTGATCAACTCATGAGGGAAATCCTTCCTCGCGTCCTATAGGCTATAGCTCAACTATACAAACAATGTTACAGAGTATGAGGCTTTGGTCCTTGGACTCCTATTTTCATTAAGGAAAGGAATCACCTGCCTCTGGGCTCTGGGTGATTCAGAGTTGGTTTTCAAACAAGTCTAGAGTTAGTACACATGTCATGACAAAAGGCTGGCTATGTACCGTAATTGGGCATGGATCCTTATTGAATATTTTGATGCCTTTGGCATTGATCTTATTCCCCGGTGATGAAATTATGTCCCGGATGTCCTTGCCATTTCTACCAGCACACTTGAGCCCATGGCTGGCTCACGACTCTGGAGATTTTCCATTGAGATGATCCCCACCCCGTCCATTCCAGATAATGTCACTCACTTTCAGGTTTTTGAGGATGACTAGCATATCTTGGCCTTCATGGCCAATGTTGGTGTCTTTGAAGACCAGATAGTAGAGGAGCGATACCATGACAATACTGGGTAGGGTGATGAAGATGATGGGATCATGGACCTACCTACTAACACCATCCCTAAGGGGATGGTCACACTTGAACAAATATTTGAATCAAACCTTTAGGGTTGGGAGAAGATTTCATCCTCCTCTGAGGGAGGAAAATTCAAGAAAGTAAACATTAGCCAGCTTGGTGAAGAAAAGATGATACACATTGGCACCTCCCACTCCCCTGAGGAGAAGGAGAAGATTCTCGCGGTCCTCTGAGAATACATAGATGTGATTACATGGGGATATGAGGATTTGAAAACCTATGACACATCCATTATGACTCATACCCTCCCTTTGAAACCTGATGCTAATCCTTTTCAGCAAAAGCAATGACCGGTCAACCCACTGATCGAGCCCCTAATTTTTCAAGAGGTGGAGAAATTGCTGTCAGCCCGGATAATGTTTCCAATCTGGCACACTACATGGGTTGCCAATTTGGTCCCTGTTAGGAAGAAGAGTGGTGAAATTTTCCTTTGTGTGGATTTATGAAATTTGAATAGAGCCTCCAAGAAAGATAATCACCCCCTCCCTTCGTTGGATGAGGTGTTGCAAATAGTGAATAGATCCCAAATGATGTCTTTCTTGGATGGGTACTCCAGATATAACCAAGTTATGGTTAAGTATGAAGATAGGGAGAAAATAGCATTCACCACCAAGTGGGGAATGTTTGCATACAGGAGAATGCCCTTTGGCCTAATTAATGCAGCGGTCACATTTTAAAAGGCTATGGACATTGCGTTCGAAGGCCTTGTGAACCGGTGAATAATCATCTACATGGATGATTTGACCATATTTTCCCGGGACACGTGTGACCATTCTGCCCACCTCATCCAAATCTGTGAGAGATGTCACTAGTATGGAATATCCCTCAACCCTAAGAAGTGTATATTCAGGGTCACTGAAGGGAAATTGCTCAGGAATATTGTCTCTGAGAAGGGTAAATCCATTGACCCTGAGAGAGTTGAGGCAGTGCTAAATCTACAAATGCCTGGCAGCAAGAAAGAGATGCAATCTTTCTTTGGAAAGATCAACTTTGTTCAATGGTTCATTACTGGATTTGCCAAGATAGTCAAACCATTCAACGAAATGATGAAAAAGGATACCAAGATTTAGTGGATTCCTAAGGCAAATCAGGCATTCACCTAGATCAAACAAATGATAATAGAGGCGCCTGTCCTAGCTAGTCTAGACTATTCCCTCCCATTTTAAATCTATTCCTTTGCTTTGCTGCATTCAGCCATGGAAGTTTTGACCCAAAAGGTCAAAGGGGAAGAATGACCCATAGCTTTCATGAGCTCCCCCTTTAAGAATGCCAAAGTCTAGTATTCATCATTGGAAAAGAAGGCCTTTGCTCTTGTTCACGTCGTAAAGAAATTCTGGCATTATATTCTCTGTAGTAAGGTGCATGCTATCATCTGAGACTAGGCTGTGAAGTCTCTACTAATGTAGAGTGAACTGGGTGAATAGAGGGGGAAATGGATGGCCATCCTCTAGGAGTACGACTTAGAAATGCAAGCCATGAAAATAGTCTGAGGTCAGGGACTAAGTCAAGCGATGGCAGAAGAAACTCCCCACATAGAATGTGGTGCAGGAGCACCCTGGAGATGCCAAGAAAATATGGTAGTCTCTTGTCATTTTGGTGTGCTAGTGTGTGTAAGACCCTCTAATAGGGAAATATAAATATATAAGGTCATGTTTACCAAGAGTAGTTTAGGTTGTTTTCATTTTGTGCTTCTTTTCTTGTGTAAATAGCTCGTTTTGGCTCCATTTAAATATGGTGTACTTAATGATGTCATCAAATGTTAGGATGATCTCATAGGAGTTTTTAGGGTCCATAGATACCCTAGATAGTCTAACTATGGTTAGATAAGGTTGATTGGTGGAGAAAACACTTCACAAGTGTAAGTTGTCAAAAGATGAAAAATGTTGCTATGCAACATTAGCAACTTTTAAAAGTTGCTGACAACTTTTGTTGTCTAGAGGGTTTTCGAGGTTCTAATGATTTTGGAACCCATAGGAGGGATGAAAAATGTGGGAATACCATATATAAGATGCAAAAACCCTAATTAAGGGGGAGAGGAATTCATTTGTATAGACTGTTATCTTGGAGCCAAGGGTTTTTCTGGAAAAAATAGCAGATTTGAAGCATTTTATGTTGTTTTTGTATTGAATGGATTGAAATTAAATCTGTGATCATTGGAGGTTATTTTTCTACATGTTAAAAAGATTTTTCATTCATTAAGTTGCTTTGTAGTTGTGTTTTGTTTATGGTTTAAAAATTCTTTCAGTTTGGGACTGTTTGCTGTCCCGTTTTGGCCAAGGAGCAAAGATGTGGACCTAACTCCACTTTCCACCATTGGTTTTGTACAGACACCTGGGAATGGAGACTAGGTCCATGGAGCTTCAAAACTATGTAAGGAGGAGCTCTCAAAGTGCTGGCATGTATTTTTAATCACTTGCCCTAGGTGAGCTAAACTCATAGCCCGGTTAGAGGAAGCAAGTGACAGTTGGTTTAAAAATTGCAGGGGGTGTTCTCATGAGCCAAGAAGGCCATGGATGTGTTGAGTGATGTTGTGCAGGTGTTCCATAAAGTGGAGGAGTTCCCAAAGATCCAACAAGACACATTTTGAAGCCAAGACACCAAACTGGTCCAAAAATAAGAATTGTGCCATTTTCTGATAATAGGGTGTACGGACAGTTCCAAGCTAAGGGACCTAGAAATTCCTTGTGGGTTTTTTCCTTACCTAAAGAATATCAAAAAATATCATGAGGTCCTTTGAGAGATGTTTTCTGTTTTTAAGGTTTCCTAAAAACTAGGAGGGCTAATTGTGCAAAAAGGCTACAAGGCCTAGAAAGTAGGAACTAGAACCTGATGGCAATATGGATCAATTTGGTGGTTTCAAACCTAGTTTGGAATGGAAAAATGAAGTATGTTGAAGCCCTAACCCTCCTGCAAATCCAAACTTAAGTGTAGGGCTTGGAGTGGTTTGTGAAGAAGGTTCTTGTGGAACACAAGAATGGTGTTTTTTTTACATGATAGTTAGTTTCATTGGTTGAAGAGGAAGATTTGATTCTTCAAGGTGTTGAAGGGTGGATTGAGGAAGCCCTAGAGGTCCTAAGAGAGACCTATTAAGAGTTTCAAGAAAACTTAGAAGGTTACCAAGGATTCTCCCTATCAAAGTGGTATCAAAGCCTAAGTTCAAGATTTGGGAAAAGAAGAAATAGTGCAGCTAGTGGATGTTGCAGACCAAGGACTCAAGTGAGGAGTCTAGTGCATCAAGCAAGATGGTGACCAATGCTGAATTGGCCAAGAAAGTGGATGAAAAAGAAGAGGATAATAGGTTGCTGAGAGAGAGATTGGCTCAAATGGAGCAACTCTTGGATGAAGTCCGAGTTTTGGCAGATAGTGTAAAGGACAAGGTGGACCAGAAAGAGGTAAAGGAAGCTAAGGGGAAGGAGTGGGACTTAGATGAAGAAACACCTACCCCTGATCCGGTCTTACCTAAGGAACCCTTCTCGAAGGCACTCAAAGATTTGAGTGGTAAAGCCTTGGAGGGTGTGCCATTGTTTAATGGACAGATGGATGCTGATTTGGTTTTAGATTGGATAGACAACCTTGAGAATCATTTTGAATGTGATGGGGTGACTGATGATCAAAAAATCAAGGTGGCCAAGTCTAGATTAAGAGGACCAGCACTTACCTGGTGGAAATTTGTTCAGAATGAAAGGGAGAAAGAGGGCAAGAGTCCTATTGTGTCATGGAAAGGTATTTTGGCAATGTTGAAACAAACTTATCTCCCAGATGACTATGAAGTTCAAATGCATAGAAAGAGACAAAATCTCAGACAAAAAGACCTTGAAGTCCAAGCATATATAGAGGAGTTTTAGAAGTTATGTTTGAGGTCCAAGGTAATGGAGGATGAAAGCA
>MU225019.1:2446991-2461211 GCA_018584345.1 Thuja plicata | reverse complement strand
CATTGGAGATTTTTTTTCTTCATGTTACAAAGCTTTTTCATTCATTAAGTTTCTTTGTAGTTGTGTTTTGTTTATGGTTTAAAAATTCTTTCAGTTTGGGACTGTTCGCTGTCCTGTTTTTGCCAAGGAGCAAAGATGTGGACCTAAATCCACTTCCCACCATTGGTTTTGTACAGCCACCTGGGAGTGGAGACTAGGTCCATGGAGCTTCAAAACCATGGAAGGAGGAGCTCTCAAAGTGCTGGCATGTATTTTTAATCACTTGCCCTAGGCGACCTAAACTCATAGCCCGGTTAGAGGAAGCAAGTGACAGTTGGTTTAAAAATTGCAGGGGGTGTTCTCATGAGCCAAGAAGTCCATGGATGTGTTGAATGATGTTTTTTAGGTTCTCCCTAAGGTGGAGGAGTGCCCAAAGATCCAAAAAGACATGTTTTGAAGCCAAGACACCAAACTGGTCCAAAAATAAGAATTGTGCCATTTTCTGATAATAGGGTGTACGGATAGTTCCAAGCTAAGGGACCTAGAAATTTCTTGTGGGTTTTTTCCTTACCTAAAGAATATCAAAAAATATTAGGGGGTCCTTTGAGAGATTTTTTCTATTTTTAAGGTTTCCTAAAAACTAGGAGGGCTAATTGTGCAAAAAGGCTACAAGGCCTAGAAAGTAGGAACTAGAACCCGATGGCAATATGGATCAATTTGGTGGTTTCAAACCTAGTTTGGAATGGAAAAATGAAGTATTTTGAAGCCCTAACCCTCCTGAAAATGAAAAATTAAGTGTAGGGCTTGGAGTGGTTTGTGAAGAAGGTTCTTGTGGAACACAAGAATGGTGTTTTTTTTACATGATAGTTAGTTTCGTTGGTTGAAGAGGAAGAACTGATTCTTCAAGGTGTTGAAGTGTGGATTGAGGAAGCCCTATAGGTCCTAAGAGAGACCTATTAAGAGTTTCAAGAAAACTCAGAAGGTTACCAAGGAGTTTCCCTATCAGAATGCCAAACTTACACAGTGGAGTCCATCACTTGAGACCCATGGTACACAGACCTAGTGTACTTATTGTTGAAGAAAAGATGCCTGAAGGGGTTACCTCCCAATAAATGTCGTGCCCTATGGATGAAAATTTACCACTTCATGATCAAAAACTTTGCGCTTTACCATAGGAACTACGAAGGGGTGTACCTTCGGTGCATCGATAGGGACCAAGCTGCAAAAATGATCAAAGAATTCCACAGGCAGTTTGGGACCGGGCATGGCTTAGCCGATGCCACCGCCCATCAAATCCTCCAGGCCGAATACTATTGGCCTTGTATATTTAAAGATGTTTACACTTATGTTTGGAAATTCCACACTTGCTAGACTGCAGCACATCGTGAGCGTAACCCGACAATGCCTTTACAACCAGTCTTTGAGGCTAGGCCGTTTGCCCAATGGGAATTTGACTTCATTGGGGAAATCAACCCCAACTCATTTTCCAACCATTGGTACATCCTAACTGCAACCAATTACTGCACCTGGTGGTCTGAAGCTATACCTTGCAAAAACAACATGACATACGTAGTTATTAAATTCCTGGAAGAAAACATCGTCACAAGATTTGAAATTCCCTTCACCATATTGTGTGACAATGGTTTGACATTTTCTTTAGCGTAATTACTTGAATGGACCTACAATTGGAAGATCACCCTGAAGTTCTCCAGTAACTATTACCCCCAGGGGAATGGTGTTGCTGAATCAATGAATAAAAATTTGCTTGAAGTGATCAAACACCTGCTAGAACAGAATCCCCAGGATTGGCACCAAATGTTGAGATTCACTCTCTGGGAAGATCAAATTTGAATTAAAGCCACCCTGGGAACATCCCCATTCCATCTGGTTTATGGCCAGAACCCCATATTCCCCATCAACTTACAGACCCCAGTTTTGCAGTTTATACAGGAATTCAGTAACCAGGACAATATTGTTGAGGTTCAGCTCCTAAACCTGGTGTGGATGGAAGAACAATGAGACATAGCCCTTGAACATTTTTCATGTCATCAAGTAGTGGTAAAATGATGGTTTGACCACAGAACCCAATACAAGGCCTTTCAGATTTCAGACTTGGTCTTGCTGTGGGACAAGGCCCGGGAAAAGAAGGGAAAGCACACTAAATTCCAATAGCTCTAGCTCAGGCAATACCTAATCTCAGAGATCTGTAGGGTAAATACCTACTACCTTAACACCATGACTAGAGAACCTGTCCCATTTCCCATCAATGGACAGTTTCTCAAACATTATTTCGAATGAGGCTGGTTTTCCCAAAAAGGTTGTATTTTATGTAAATCTCCTTTGCTTGTAAATATTTCTTTCCCGGTGCCTTGTTGGGAGGTGCCTTGTCCTGTAAATAGTTTTGTTGGCTATCCTCCAGGATCACCCTTTTCTTTTTTTTCCCTTTGTTTTTCTTGTCTTCCTTTTCGGGTTTCGGCGTTTTGTTCTCCCTTTGTGAGGATTGGAATGCTCCGCATAATGTCTGGTCTCTGGGATGATGTCTTTAACATGATGAACTTAAGAATCTATTGTTAGGATGATGGAATCGGTCTGGTCTCTAGAGCTATTTTTCAAGTCTGGTAGTACATTATGAGTAATCTTCATCGAGTTTATTTGTGGAATTATGGCAATCAGTGAAATAAAAATGAGGGATAAGTAATTAACACATCAAGGGTAGATTGGTTGCACTAAGTTGGTTGGCCTGAGTCTAAACTTTTAAAGGATTCTTTCTAGGCCTAGAGTTTTCCCCCCCATTCAGCATATAAAAATCAGTGGAAGGGTGAAAGAAGTACCGCCATTAAAATTGGCTAAGCTTAAGCTTAATAGTGAAAGAAGTACCACCCTCCCACCCAACAACATGCAAAATAACAAGAAAAGGAAAGTGGAACAGAACTCTGGCCTCCGAAAGAAATGAGAAAATCTAATGAATTCAAGGTCTGATGTACTTAGTGCCTCTTCTCTACTTCTCCTAGAGGTCATCGAATTTGCTTCCTTCCAAAGCACACACTCCACCACTGATGAAAGGATCATGGACTAGATCCTACATGGCTGGATTTTCTCAGACGTGTTACTCCTCGCAAGTAAGATTCTTCGAGTAATGATTTGTTCTGCTTTACTAACCAGAGATTCTATAGTTCTCAAATGCACTAAGGCATTCATCCCAGATAGTTTCCATTTGTTATGCCCTGCATCCCCGTCCCTACATTTTGTCTGCAAAATGTTGGGTCCCCCTTTTTTTGCTTTCTTCTTTTAGCTCTTGCCTTGTCTTTTCCTTCATTTTCTTTGCTTTCCTTCCCTGGGGTTTTCTTTCCTATGGTGTTGTTTTTGTTTTGTCTATCACTCGTGTCTCTGGGGCCTGGTCCTAGAGTTGGTCGTCCTTTGTTGGGAGCCAAATTCTAGAATCTGGGATTCTTCACCACGATGTCTTCTTTTTGTAAGATGATATCATTGCGTGGAGTCCCAAAGCCCAAAGTCTGGAGGTCTGTCTGTCTGGAGTTTGTAGAGGGAAAGGTAACTTTTTTTTACCATGGCTATAAATAGAAATTACCTGTCATTTTCAAAAATCACTGTGATTAAAATACTTGAGAAATCTAAGCAATTTGAGAGTGATTTTACAGCGATTTAGCGAGAATCCATCGTGAGCCATTCTGAGCTGTTCTGAACAATTGTGGGTGGTTTGTGGTGATAAGCGGTGATCATTTGATGGTAGAGGCTATTGCAAAGTGTTCATGGCATGAGTTCCTTTCCTTTCCCTTCTTCATTTTCAGGTTGGTGCCTTCTTTCCTCTCTGTTCTCCTACCTTTTTATTTTTTTGTCTGGTTTTTGTGTTGCCGTGTGTCTTTTTGGTTCACCGCTCGTTGGTGGGTCGGCTCTACCATAGGGTTGTCTTCCCTCTATGCAGATGTAATTTAGTCTCTAAAGTAGTGTGAATTTGTAGATGTTTTGTGCATTCTCTGGTTTCATAAATAGTTTCTCTGCGTTCTGTATATTTGTATATTTTGTGTATATCAATGTATATCCTTCCATTCTACATGTATATACCCTTCAGCTCTGTGTGTATATAGTATATATTTTGTGTATATGTGCTTGGTAGTCTGTCGAGCTCACCATGCTACATTTGTTTCTAGTTCCTAAGTTGCGAGCTCACTCTATGTAGAATACCGCCTGGTTGAAACTCGTCCCTCGGCCAGTTTCAACAAGGTGGTTTTCTATCTCCTCCATAAACTAGTCTACCATTCATTTATTTCCCATGTGAACATTTAAATTTTTCCAAGTGGCATTCACTTTTTGCACATTCAGATAGTTGGCTCCATTGCCGTCATTATAACTTTCATTTATTGCATACCCACGTGGCATCCACATGTGTCTGACGGCTCACTTTTTGCGCACACCTTCCAACGGTCAGTTCTCCAGACTCTGGGTCTCTTGTCATCACTCAACCCATGTTTTGCTTTTACTAAGTGTGATGAGACCCCCAAGCCTAGATATTGGTTATTTCCAAGTTTGCAAAATATATATACTTTCTGGGATTTTTGAACTAAGCTAAATTTTTAGGGAAAGCGAGCACCATGGTGGTAAGACCTATGGATCCCAGAGTTTTTATTTATTTATATGTTTTGATGGTCACTTTGCCTTGCAGGTTGCTGGAACAACATACTGCCACCATGTCTGAGGCTTCCACATCTTCACCGCCCGAGAGTCCAGAACTTCCTTCTACGGCAGTTACCAGAGCAACTGTTAGGTCCAAAATGAGAAGGCTCTAGAGAAGCTGCCCCTAAGCATGAAATATGTAAAGGATAGTGTTATCATGGGCTCAAAGATTAAGTCTAAAGTCCAGCTCATTACTGACACCAGCGTCGAGACATGGCCCAAGATGCAGGCCTTGGTAAAAATGATGTACATTCAGCGACAGGCCAGAGATCCATTGGCCATTCAAATCAAGAATTCTAGGATTCTTAAGGTAGCTTGCTTCCTGTGCTCGATGTAGTCACTAGATCTTATTCTCACACTTTTAGTGAACTACAATACATCTGTCTGAGTTGTCATGCTCGCAGCCGCAGAACCCACCAGGTACCCTACTCCCCTAGTGTCCCTTGACCCTCATACTTTCCAGATGGGCTTGGGAATCCCCCAATTTGAAAAACCAGTTGTGGTCACCAGGTCAGATGCCTTGGCACAATTCAAGTAGTTGGAAGAAGCAGCCCATATATACATGAAGAATCATTGGCTTAAGGTCTCAAAGAGGGATCCCAAAAGGATGAAGCTAGAGATCCCCCGGCTCGAATTCAAAGAGAGCATCTAGATGGGGATGATAGCTTTATGTCAGGTCTATGAGCAGCAACATGCCCAAGAATTCTCTGGGTGGATGTATTATTTCTTTCTTGGTATCAGCACAGGCGCGGAGTATTTTGACTAGGCCGCCATAATTTCAAATCACGTGGACTCCCAACTCCTCCAGTTAGCCCAAAATAAAAAGTTTTATATGACTTCTTATGTTCTCTAGGCCCTGGCACAATAGAGACCCCACACCAATGGGTTACTCATCGATGACATACTCGGGACAACCCCCGGTCAGAAGGCCCCTTGGGACCATTTTCCACAGATTCAATGGGAGGCCAGTTTCCCCAATTTTTGTTGAGTAAATGACACCTTCGTTTACTACCACCTACTCACGCCCACCCAGGATGCAAGATACCGCCTATCTATAGAGGTGATGAATTTGGTCTAGAGTTATGGCCATTACTATATACAATTTTAGCAGCATACATATATAAGGGTAACCGGCTTCTCCGGGAAACCCTACTTGTTGCCCAAACATTGCGGGGACAAGATAGTTCTCTTGGAGTATTGTAGGCAAATCCTGGAGTTGCACGCATTTTTTTTCCTGAAGAAGGTGATGAACATCCCATTCCCAATCACTTGTGGGAATTATTCATGTAGTCTGGCCGCTGCCAAAGAAGTAGCTAATGAACTTAAAAGCTACAACTTGGCCAAATTCTGCTTGGCGTGGAAACATTTTGATCCACACGACAAGATTGCAATGACACTTCCCCAAGTGTCAGAGCCCCACTATATCATATGGAGGACTTCTGGGAAGATTTCAAAGATGACATGGAAGTCTGGAGCTGGCACTATGTCAGGATGACCGCTAGGATGATGGAAAGATTAAAACTCTGAAGATTCCCAGAGGACTTCTTAGACACCGACTCCACGATCGATCCCTAGTAAAAATCAAAGGGGATCAATAAGTTGGCCCTCCCACGAGTAGACTAGGATGGCTAGGAGGGGCCCACTATTGAAGATTTCACCTGAAATGTGGTCGAACACATCCATGCCTACTTTAAGAAGGTGTGCCCCGGGAGTGTCTGTCGGCCTGCCCAGCCGATACCAAAGTTAACCTCGGGGGTCGGGACTTCCTCATAGGGAGGAGATAAAGGAAAATGAATAATAGAGACTCTGAATATGCAAGAAGCCCCCATAAAAGAGCAAATAAAGTAGTCAGTGGCAGCCTGCCAACAAATGAGGAAAAAGTTAATCACATAGCTAGCTACTTCGGTACTCATGACTGGGCCAATTCATCCTCCCTCCTCCCCCTCACTAGCAGCCTTGATGGATAAGGCAATGGGGGTGGATCCAGAAGAGAAAGTAACACTAAGGGATGCAGGGCCACCCTTAGTCACTAAAAGAAAGAAGAGGCTTAACCAAAAGCCAAAGGCATAGCTGGAACTGGGGATGCCCCATATCCCACAAATTGAAATCCTTTCCTCTGACTCCCTAGAACTAGAAAGAGAATTAGAGCCTTCTGATGTCCTGGCCAATCCTCCCCCGTAGGATGAATTTGATGATGTTTTTGCAACCGATGAGTTTGGGAACCTACAAGGGGACATCGAGAAAACAGAGGTTGAAGTCCCAGCGCAAGAAGAAGCTCCTAAATAGGAGCTTGCGTAGGAGCAGATGGAAGAAGAAAAAGAGGTAGAACAAGAAATGGCCTCCAAAGTACTAGAGATACAGGATATAGGAGTATCAGGGAAACAAGAAAAAAGTGAGAAAATGGCATCGGTTGGGGAAACCAAACCCTTGGGAACAACCGTGACCCCAACTGCCATGCTCCAAATGCCACTCCTGAGGGTGACATTTGGGCAGGTAATCACTGCAGATCAAATGCTAAACCTTGGCCCATTACATCCCCCATTGCTTGAAAATGTACCAGTTGAAGAGGAGATCCCAGCAACAGAGGCTGAGGAAGAAGAGAAACAAAAAGAGGAGGAAACCCCCAAGGCGGCCGATGAAGAAAACATGGCTGAAGATACATATGACAACGCAAAAGAAAACGTCACTAGGAAAAATGTTTCCAATGAATCAAAGGATGCAGGAAAGGAGCCAGGTGAGACCCACACCACTAAAGAAGAATAGCAGCCAGATATCGGGGAAGAACTCAAGGAACAAGCTTTGGTTAATAAGCCACCCCTACCACCACAGTGGTTAGTGGAAACCAAGAAAAGGAAAGATCTGTTGAATCCCAGAGCTCATCTCTCCTTGGACAAGATGATGGCTCAGGCCTAGGATCCACCAAAGGCCAAGAAGGCCCGGATGGTTCATACTCTTTGAACAGGCTGGGCAGAGAAATAGTTGCCATAGTAGCAACACCTCCTCCAGACACTAACGAGGCAATCGTCGAGGCTAGAGATTACAATATCATGGAGATATCATTGGGGAAGAAGGGAAAACAGGGCGAGGTAGACCTATTGAAAGAAGCGGCCAAGGTAGTGGAGGCCCATTATGAAAAAGAGGCCCAAAGGCTCAAGGCAGAAAAAGAGAAAAATGCAAACCTCATGGGGTTGTTGACTGAGCTAGCCTGGCCTATTAGTGCTATTCCTTTGGAGTCCTCCACATCTGATGCCCCACTACCGCAAAGTGACAGATTCATTATGGGTGATGAAGAAGAAAGCCCAGGTGGTCGATGAGTGGGTTACTCTACATATAGGAAATGTCTGACATTTCCTGGTGTCCACCCTCCTAGATTTATATGCGGCCTAGCACATTTTGCATCAGGCCAAAACCATCATCAATATATGGGAGGGTGACATCAAAAATTATGAGGCATGGAAGATAGAATTTGAAGAACTCCTCAGCCTTGGGGAGGAAGTGGTTGCTGAGTCCATAATTTTGGGGGAGGAATCATTTGATTTTGTGAGAACCCAACACTCCAGACTTGACCTCACATTGGGGGTAATCAAGCAACTGGTGGGAACTCTGTGGAAGAAAATTAATGTAGTACAATATTATTTTAATTTATACAAATATTTTGTTACAAAGGTCTCTAAAACTGACCCATTTAGCACTGATACTTGCACACCAGAGGAGTACGTCCTGAGAAATTTTGATGTGTTGATGGCATCAAGGTATCAATCCTCAGAGGGAGTAGACGGTGCCCAAATGATGAGAATAACTCGAATGGTACTTAGTGGCCACGATGCGGCAAAAATGGCCAATGAGTTTAAAGGAAATGTTCTGGACCTGGGGGAACAGATTGAAGTGTCTAAGTACCAGTGGGCTGGCCTCAAAGAAGTTGATGAAGATGGAATCTCTAGTGTTCTCCAGACCTTCAATGATAATAAGCAGCAATAAAAGGTGGGGCCAGAGAAAACCTAAGTATTTGTGTATTCTTTATTCTTTTGGAACGTAAGTTCCCAGATCCCAGAGTCCTGGATCCTTCATTTTTGTATTCTTTTAGTGATCCGTGTCCCGATCCCCGAGGCTGACTGGTCAGCTTCAAGTAGTTAATAAGGATTGTCAGAAGGTAGTTGGCAGCATCAAGGCACGTCGAATCAGTAGAGAAGTTTGACAGATGGTCTTCTCAAGGTGCCGCTTCAGATGTACACCTGGTGCATTGGAGATAGGGTGCTGCTTTTCCCATTTATGAGGCATGTAGCCTCGATCCCCAGGGGATCAGTTTTCCTCTTTCCCCTCCTTGGCTCTCTTCTCAAGGTCAATTCTTCTACTTCACTTCTCATCTTTTCTTCTGACATGATAGGCCTATTTCATCTCTAGGCCTTTTGTAGAGTGGTGTAGGTAGTACCGGCCATCGGATAATATATTCTATTATACAGTGTAACATAAGTTAGGGTTAGGGTTAGATGTAAATGTGTATAAATAGTAAGTCTGACCCCATTCCAAGGGTCGGTGAAATTGATGATTTTGCAGTCCATAGTAATAGAGAAGCAGTATTTTCATTTCAGTTGCAGAGCTCAATGCTCCTTGGTCTTTAAGCTTTTAGTAGTTAGATGCTCCCTTGGAGCCACCGTTCTACCACACACCAGTGCTTGCTGGAAGAAAGATTAATGAAGAAGAGATAGTTCTTGCAATGATGTTGTTAGCACTTTTTCTTCTAAGTTAATGGTATTTTATGCTTAATGTTCTTCATGTCTTCTGCTCTGATACTTAAAATAGATTAATGACCTCCTTTCCCTTGCTACTGATCAAATATGAATTGATGGTTGCATATTTCTTTGGTATTTAGTGTAGTATATTAGAGAATTATTGATGTATTGAATGGTTAAGCATAACTGTAAGTAGATGAAATAATTCTAACCCTGCAGGATCTTTTTCAATTTATTTGCAAAGTGTAAAAGTGCTTGGAGAAACCCCACCGTCCTGAATCCCTGGAGAGAATGAGTTGAAGAAACCAGCTATCCCCCTTGAAAATAGTCACATCTCCCAGCTGGGCCCTGCACCGTCGAGACCTGACTCTCAAGTGCTTGGAGGGCCAGGGAATCTCATTTCCCCGGATAACCTTTACAGGCGAAGTTGGCTGGTACCCCATTACCCGGTGACAACTTACATCTACTGGCGGACCCGGTCACTAGAGTCCCATCAACACAACTGACTCTTTATCCAACAAAGGGGTAGAAGGTAGGAATGAAGAAGTAATCTACACCTCATAACAACAAAATTCAAGAGCTAGAACTACAATTAACAATTATAAGAATTACCCATAACAATTACAAAATTTTAAACAATAATAAAAATATAATTTAAGAATATCCTTTTGGTACAAAGGAAATATTGATATGCATTACCATGCCGATCTCAATAAATAAACATAAAACTAATATAGAATCTAAGGCAACTAGACTATTACCTGAGATGACTATGATAATTGCTACCATCATAACTTAGCTACTAAATAATATAACCAATCTATGAAGGCATAATGAAAACTAAATATGAATTATATATGGAATCTACCATCATTTAGTACATTTAACTCTCCCATGAATCATAAGCTTTAATATCTACCATTTGTTGAACCAAATGATAGTAAAAAAAAAGCTTTAATCACACTTCAGTGAATAATAGTAGATTACCACATGTAGTGCACTCTTTATATTTCATTTATATCAATAGGGTGTAATTGATCTTCTCATGAGCCAGGCACATTTTCCATCAGTATTGAAAATCCAATAAAATCATTACAGGATACAATACCCAGCCAATATTAAATAGAGTAATTAAACATGATTGAATCCAAAAATTTCAAAGAATAAATGATACATATTACATTGAAATTTACTCTATCCTCACAATGACTCAGAGAATTAGAAAGTGATACAGTGATGGAGACAAATATATTGACCTTTTCCAGAGGAAAGCCACATATGGCATTTCAAGTGCCCATTCTACCAAAGAGATGGAACAACATTATGTTGGATATCCCAAATGACTGGCAAAGGGCTTTGGAAAAGTGTTTTGGGGAATTTTTCTTTGAATACGAATATACAGTTAGTGTGAATGGCCACATTGTTGGTCTATTTATCTCATTAGCTGTGGAGGCGGGCTACCTAAAAGGGGAAATTTCCAACAAGACAAGGAATATCTTTAAGGATGATATTCAGGTTGGTCTTGATAATACTATTCATTGCATAGATATGGAGAAGTGTATCCCTTACCCTAAAATCTATATGAGAACAACCGATAATCAAATTTCCACCATACCAGCCTCCCATAAGTGGCTAATTCTTTTCCACAAGGATAAAGCTATATTTTAGAATATATGGAAAGATATGAAGAGAAATATGGATTATCTCATGAATGTAATGGAGGATAATCAACCACCAAAGACTTGGTTGCTGAACTACTGGAAGGCCGAGGGATATACTATTCCTGAGGACTACTATGCGGATGCCTAGAATGTGTGTTTCATCTCACCAAACATCAAAAGAAACACCAAAAGCTTACTGGAGAATGACGAGGATGATGAAGCACTAATAGTCTTCAAAAGGATGAAAGAAGAGACCAATAGCTAATGGAGATAAGTCAAAAGAATAGAACAATATAGTTGATAAGAATTATATTAGTAGTTATCATATCTAAAACAAGGCAGACTCTATTATTTTGATATTAAATAGGCACCATGATACCCTAATGAACTTTTTACTATGAAATTGCTGAAAAATGCATAAGAAATAGATATTAAGGTTATAAGTAACATTGCTATCGAGAGGTTTTTATTTTCAGCATAGCTCGGCTTTAGTATATGCCTTAATCTAGTTGTCATAATACATTGTATTTTGTAGAATAGCAATAAGGATAAAGAATAGGCTGAAATTACGTACGCATAAATTTTTCATACAGATGGATTAACAATAAACTAACATATGCAGGAATAGGAAAATTTACATATATATATGAATACCTAAGTATAAGCTTCTCCACACACATAGACAAAAATGTGTCTATCTACTTCTCATACTCCTTTAAAGTATAGATTGATATTCACTCACCCTAACAATTATTATCAGAATGCATAAATGAATCTTCAACAATTACTATGGCTTAATACCCTTTAAGCATAATTAACTATAGTCTACAAATAAAAAAGGAAGCCCCAACCTATGATTCAAATGAATCTAATAACAATAACAATCATAAATACCCATTAGTAATCCCTTCAAAAGAACCTAGGAACTCAAGAGGTGGAATATGTAGAGGAAGAAGCTGAATAATCTCTTTTAGCGAGTTATAAGATACCCATTACCACTCTTCCATCCCTCATGCCTTTAGCATCTAGTACTCCATAATGATGATGCCTATTAAATTGAGATGCTCGAAGCCACAAGTGACCTTTGATGGTGCCATAGATATTAGCAGACTCAAGTCCATTATGCTTAGTACCCATAATTTAACTCTAAGGGTTGTTCATAGGATTTTAGGAATGGAATTTTTGACAAATGATGATCATTACAGAGTAAATTCAGATATCCCCGCTATGTTGATTGCATCTACCATTCAAGTAGACCCTGTTAAATCTGACATTGAGAAACTATGTACTAGAATATTCAAAAAGAAATTCCTAGGAGGCCTTGATGCGGTAATCAATAATATCAAGGGTGATATGACTATCAAAAGACCTAGATATTACTATTCCCCAATGATAAATGGTAAACTGACACCTTCTCTCCCTATACTGGAAACTGATGACATAGCAACTCTTATAACTAGAACTCCTATCATAAGGAGAAACCTAGAATTCCTATACTTCTATCTTCATGTTAGGGTACCTGAAACTGAGGATTGGTTCTATAAATATTGGCATGAGGATTGTGTAGAAAACACCGATAGAGAAGGGTTTAGAAAATCAAAATATGAAGATATCTCAAGGATTTTTAGTGCTCGTAATGACATGAGGAGGAAAAGGATAGAGGTCTCACCCAAGACTCCTAACGATATGGAAGAAAATTCCTAAATTAACGAAGTATTGCTTGAAAATAAATATTTTCTAAAATACTATATTGTTGTATTGTATTTGGATATCTTATTTAACAAAGTATTATCTCTCTCCATTAATTAGTCTTTTGTAGCATTATCTTGATGATTTTGGTTCTGTTTACTCCTATTCTGGATAGAATAGGGTTTTTAACTTAGACTTAACAATCAAAATAATCGAAGTCTAACAATTAGACTAGTCTTGATCCCTCTTTATTTATTGCACAACAGTTGGCCTTCAAATCATTCCCTTGCTAAGTACTAGTTTTTTCTCGTTAAAATATGCTATCTAGGCTCTAAATACTGATAGTGATAACGAAAGAGAGAATTAGCCTTTCTGTAGTTTCAACCAATTGAAGAAACTTGTAGTATAACTAAGAACCAGACTAGTATTACCAAGGATTTTACAATTTGGCGAAGTTTGAGGTGCTCTTGCAGGAGAATGAACAACTTTTCTCATAAGGGATAGGAGCTAGACTGATGTCAATAGGCAATGGTATTATGTGTCTATACCACTGACCTTTTTTTCTAAAGGAGAGGCATTGGGGCCACCTTATGTGTTGTTTTCTTTTAAGGAATACAAAGGGTGTTTCTCCTAGGCAAAGCTTACCAAATATATATATATATATATATATATATATATATATTATATGTGTGTGTGTGTGTGTATGTATGTATGTATATGTATATAAATATATACATATGTAGATACACACACACACACATATATATGTCGATATCTATACTTAAATCATCTTTAGACTCATGGGGTATATGAATGGATATGTATCAAATAGTAGACATACACTCTCTCTCCATCTTTAATAAATAACAAGGATACCTTAATTTAAATAGAGAAAATATTTAACGGACACAAATGAAGAAGCTAAAATAGAACATATCTGAAAGGTGTAGAATGGAATAACAACAAGTGCCATCTTGAACAGTAATGCCAGTAGATGATATGATTATATGCGATAAAATAAGAAAATTCTTATTTAACAGGCTAAAAATAGGTACTCAAGAATGACACAGGTAATAAGAATTGAGAATATAGGAAATAGGACAAATGGAATACAATCTGGGATAGAATATATAAAGCTTACATAGGAATTGGACATATGGAAACTCTTATAGGACTCTAACACTGAGATAGAGTGGAAATGAGCTCTTGTCAAGTTATAAATACATATTACCATACAGAACATATCAAGAAGACAGAAGGAAACAAATATCCCAGATGAAAGTTAACATGGTAATCTCTTATCTTGAAGTCAATACAAAAGGGATTGGTATTGACTTAAGATAAGAAATTACCATGTTGAGCTCTTATCCTTCATTTATTTACTTCAAAATGTAGTATAATAGGTTTCTTCTCTAATAAGATGAGAAAGAATGCAGTATTGTCCATTGACCTAATATATATATATATATATA
>MU225019.1:2425466-2437585 GCA_018584345.1 Thuja plicata | reverse complement strand
GAAAGATGCATCCTCACATAGCTCTCCTAGTCAAAGAAGAATTAGAGAAAATCCTTGGTGCAAAATTCATAAGAGCTATTGCCTATGCTGAATGGATATCAAACATTGTACCAGTTTCCAAACATGAAAAATTCATTCAAGTTTGCATAGATTTTAGAGATGTCAATAGAGCATGCCCAAAGGATGAATTTCCAGTTCCCAATATAGACATGATAGTGGATATGACTGCGGGTTATGAGATTTATTCCTTGATGGATAGTTTTTCCTGGTATAATCAGATTAAGATAGCTCCTAAAGATCAAGAAAAGACTGCATTCACTTGTGCATGGGGTACCTATTGTTTGAACATTATGCCTTTTGGATTAAAAAATGTAGGAGCCACCTATCAGCGAGCTATGAAAACCATTTTTCATGACATGATGCATAAAAACAAGGAAGATTATTTGGATGACACCTTTGCCAATTCTAAACAAAGAGATACACACTTAGATGATTTATAAGTCATTCTAGATCGCATGGAACAATTTAAACTAAGATTAAATCCTAAAAAGTGTGCAATTGGAGTCACCTCTGGAAAATTATTAGGATTCATCATTTCAGCAAGAGGAATAGAGGTAGACCCTGAGAAGGTCCAAGCAATTATAGATATTCCACCTCCTAGAAATATTATTCAAATGAGGAGTCTTCAAGGATGTCTTCAATCTATAAGGAGATTCATTTCATAGTTGGCGGATAGAGCTCAACCCTTCAACAAGAACTTACACAAAGGAGTCAAATGTGTTTGGAATGAGGATTGTCAAAAGAGTATAGATCAAATCAAGAAGTACTTGGAAAATCCTCCCATTTTAATGCCTCCTATCCCAGGGAAACCACTTATTCTATATATTTCAGTGACAAAATCTTCCTTGGGGGCATTACTAGCTCAACTTGATGAAAATGGGAAAGAAAGAGAAATATACTACATTAGTCGTACTCTATTTTCATATGAGGTTAACTACACCAGCATTGAGAAAGCTTGCCTTGCTGTTGTGTTTTCTTCCCAAAAGTTGTGGCATTACATGCTTGCACACACTATACACATCATAGAAAAAATAGATCCACTCAAATATCTGCTAGGTAAAGCTGCCCTCATAGGTAGACTTGCTAAAAGGATGGTGATACTCTTAGAATTTAACATAGAGTACATTGAGCATAAAGCAATCAAAGGATAAGCCATAGTAGATTAATTGGCTGATTTCCCAATACAAGATAATGCACCTATTCAAGTTGACTTCCCAGATGACTTCCCAGATGAACACCTCATGTATATGAATGAAAGAACATGGAAGATGTTCTTTGATGGATCCTTTATGCAAAATGGTTCAGGAGCTCGTGTTTTATTTGTTTCTCCTCTTGGGTACACATTTCCTAAGTCTTATAAGTTATTATTCCCATGTACAAACAACATTTCTGAGTATGAAGCTTTAACAAATAGACTTAAGATGGCCATAGAATGGAGAATCACAGAGTTACACATCTATGGGGATTCACAGCTAATAATCAACCAAGTTAATAAGGAATATCAAACAAAACATGATAAATTGGTACCTTACAAGCAAATGGTTGATTCCTTGAAATGATACTTCACATTTGTCATGTTTCAATGAATCCCTAGAGAAGAAAACAACGCAGGTGATGCTATGGCTACACTTGCCTCACTCCTTCAGTTAGAGCAACATGAATCAAGATTTGAATTCCTGGTGGAAGAGCTACATCACCCTATTTATGACTCCCAAGAAATCCATGTCATATGTACCCTTGTGGGTTGTAAGTCATCCCGTTATGGTGCCATTTAATCATATCTTTGGGATGACATTATACCTGAAACCTTTAACCGATCTGAACATAGAAACCTTACCCAAAATGCCTCTCACCATTCCCTTATCGTTGGTGATTTGTATAGGAGGGGTCTAGATGGAATACTTCTTAGATTCTTAGAAAAGGAAGAATCTGACCAAGCATTAGTTGACATCCACGAGGGCATATGTGGGGTACATTCCAATGGTCTTTCCATGGCCCAAAGGTTTCTTAGGGTGGGGTACTATTGGCCTATGATGCAGATTGATGCAGTAGATTTTGAAAAGTCATGTGAAAAGTGTCAAAAACATGGTAACCTGATACATGCTCCAGGCAGGGAGCTCATTCCTTCTATATCTCATTGGCCATTTCAGCGCTGGGCCTTTGAACTTGTTGGGATGATTCATCCCAACTCATCAGGTGGAAACAAGTTTATTATCACCGCTATTGATTACTTCACTAAATGGGTAGAAGTTGTTCCACTTTCTGTTGCTTCAGGAAAGACAGTCTCTCTATTCATTCTGAACCATATCATTTGTCGATATGGAGTGCCTTATGAGATTATTACTAACAATGGAGGCTAGTTTAAAAATAAATACCTTAAAAAACTCTACAAGAAATTCAAGATTAAACAACATTGGTCCTCCATTTACTTCCTACAAGGAAATGGTCAAGTAGAGGCATCAAACAAAACCATTCTTAAAATCCTACATAGAACAGTTTGTAAGAATGGTAGAGATTGGCATTTACAGATAAATCTGGCTTTTTGGGCCTATAGAACAGGTATTCATACTCCTACTTGGGCTACTCCTTTTTCCCTTGCATATGGCGCTGAAGCAGTGTTATCTTTGGAGGTTGAGATTCCTTCACCTCAAGTTTCCCTCAAAGGTTTAGTTATAGATCAAGACTACCACGCCATGAGACTTCAAGAGTTAGAACTTATAGATGAGAAACGTCAAGCATCATTTGACCATATGAGGGTTTATCAAAAGGGCATGTCCAAAGTCTTCAACAAAAAGGTTCACCCTAGAGAATTCCAAGTAGGATATCTTGTCCTACGTGAAAATCCCAAGAATCAATAGCATAGAGATCAAAAGGGCAAATTTGAACCTAATTGGCTTCGACCTTACAACATCACAGCAAATTTTGGGTCAAGTGCTTATTTACTATCTATAGAAGAGGGAGAGCATCTCCCTGATCCTATCAATGTCTTGCACCTGAAGAAGTTCTATCCATGATTCCCATTCTATCTGGGGGCATCCTTTGTACATAATTATTAATCTTGAAAAAAATCCAAAAAATGATATATTGTCAAAAATTCTAAAAAATTGGAAAATATCATGAAAAAATGATCATCTTAGTGAAAACCTAGCAATAGGCGCTTTGATGTATCTCCAAAAAAATTATATATTCTAAAAATACAAAAAAATCTAAAAATTCAAAAAATTCAAAAAAATAGAAAAAGTGCCTTGGTGAAAACCTAGAAAGAGGCGCCTTGGTAGCAAAAATTCAAAAAAAATAATAAAAAGTCCTAAAAAAAAAGAAGGAAAAAAATGCAAAAATAAAAAGAGAAAAAATTGTAATAAAATCCAAGTGGTGAAAACTTGGAAACAGGTGCTACTTGAGGCCTTTGCACCCCTGTGTCTTAGCACAAGTCCTCGACACTTAGCCTTTCTCCATCATAGCTTGTCCTTGTTTCCTTGGTCTAGAATTGGTCTTTGTCTTTGTCTAGGGGGCACAACTGTGTTAGATTTGGTCTCTTGGATGCGTTAGTCTTTAGGACACCTCTCAAACGGTGTTTTTCAACACCACCCAAACTATGTTTTTCAACGCAAGCCCTGAGATCGAGTGTTTTTCAACACTTATTGGTTTGGTCTTACCCAGTTTTGTCATGTGATCTTACCTACTTGTAGGCATTCGATCCTTATCCTCGGAACTCAGTATCAATTAACAAACTTAAATTTTTAAACACAACACTTAATGCTTGAGCTATGTTATGAGCTTTTCTTTGTGTGCTGACTGTTATTGATTTTCATTGAGTGTCCTTGTCTAATAACTTTCTCTGTGATGCATAGCTAGAGGACTTGGGGCATGGGGCATGTTTTTATTTTCTTCCTGCTTTATGCTTCACTATTTTCGCACAACCGTTCTGCTGGTCATCCTGGCCTCTATGCCTTGATGCGAGCGTGTTTTTGCTATATTAAATTGGGTAAGATAACATCGAGTTCATCTTGACCTTTATGTCTTTGATTCTTATGTTAGAATCTTTCCACATTCCAATCTGATATAAATCGCATTCATATCTTCATAGTTGCGCTTGTGACTAGTGATGATTGTGTGATTTTTTGATGTCCGTTAATAATGGCACAATAATGAAAATAAGTTCCTTTACATTCTCTAATGAATGATGAACACAAGATCCTATGTTTTAGTTTCTCTATTGCAAGTTCACCTTTGCATTTTCATGTAGCTTGCATTGTTAGACCTCATGTTAGTTTGCATTTTAGGCTACATTATGAGTTTGAGAGGGTTTCCTTCATCTTTCTTGTGGACTTTTAATCAACTATGGTCATGTTTGATCTTCATTTCCTTATCTTCTTTCATGATCTCAATCAAAATTTTCTATCTTAAACAGTTGATTGATTTTGGGGCATTCACTTTCTTAAGGCAAATTTTCTTTCTTCTCTCCATTTCTTTCCACCTCTTCCAAACTTCTATCTTCCATTCTCTTTCACCCCACTTCTTTTCTTCTAATTCAACATTGGGGCATAATATTTCATGCTTGATGATCTACCTAGGTTCTATGATCCTTATATCTTTCATCTTATATCAAGAACCTTATCTTTAGTTCGATTTGATCAAATTTATCAATTTGTTATTTATCCTCTATCTCATTTCAATTTCGATCACAAGGGGGAAGTACCTATCAAACTTCAATCCTTGATTCAGCTTTATCAATCATATCAACCTTCCTTGAGATTCTTATCTCGGACATGTCAAATACTTATTTACAACGATGTTGACCTTGTCTCTTTTTCAACCAGCTTATCTTTGTTCTAGTGTCAATTACTCATTTACAACGGTGTTGATGTATGTGTTATTTTGTGATCCCAAATTGATCTCACACTTCAACTGCATTCTTTGACTACATGTGTTACCACGAAGATCACACATTAGTCAAAGAGGGGAAAATGTATGCACCTTAAAATGGTCACCTAGACTATGGGCCCCATTTATCATTTTATCAATTTATCAAATTCCTGAATCAATGCTTTGGAACATTTTCAATTCAAATCAATTTCCTTGATCAAATCGTAATTAGTTTAATTATTTCAATATTTCCTAAGGTTTGATAATTTTTTCAATAATATTATTTAATTAAAAGAAAACATCTCTTTTTATTAAATGAAATAATCTTATTTAAATAAAAGAAAATATCTATTAAATGAAATAATCTTATTTAATTAAAATATCCCTTTTTAATTAAATGATTTTATGTTATTTAATTAATATCCCTCTTTTAAATAAATAATCTTATCTTATTTAATTAAAAGAAAATTCCTCTTTTAAATAAATAAAATCCCCACTTAAAGCTCTCTTTTTGATAAAAAAGGAAATAAATCAAATAAATAAATAACTAAAAATCCTTTTTTCTCTACATCTTCTTAAGTGGTGGGTTTTTTTGCCTCTAAATCATTGCCCTTTGATCTTGCCTTTTGAAGATTTAAAGCACATGGATCAACCAAGATTTAATCTCCACCATTGCTTTATTTTTCCTTTTTTACCTCTTAATCTCCACCGTCCATTGCTCTTTATAAGGAAGCCTCTCCTTCTCATTTGCATAATTATGATAATAAAAAAAACACACACATTCTTTAGTTTATTGTTATGTTGCAGGATTGGAGAGCAATTTTGGACGAGAATTTGAGCACTTGAGCTTGGATATTGCAACTTCTTTCTTCTTTTCTTCTTCTCTCATGCATTTATGACAATTCATTTAGATTAATTTTGCATTCGCATTTTAGATTAAACTCATATTTTCTTTCATAGATTAATTTTGCATTCGTATTTCCTTTCATAGAATAATCATGCATTGTTATCATATAGATTAATTTCATTATCATATAGACAAAATCGTGCATTATCATATAGAATATCTCATTTTATGGTGTTCTTGCAGGGGCACAAACTAGGTCAATCTGAGGGCCTCCATCACACACCTTCACACTCCATGAATAGAGAGCTATGAGTCACCATTTGAAACCTCATTCTTGAGTGATCTTGGATATAATAATTCATATAAGTGTGACACATTTTTAGCACACAAGCTGAAGGGTTGAGTTGATACAGGCAACAGTCACAATAGGAATTGCGAGAGGAAAAATAATCTTCCATTTATTTAGACTGACGAACATGGGGAGCACATGCTTCTATCTTAGCAACTGTATCTATGAGAGGGAAACAATGTGTTTATGTCCATATATATTTACCTTAAAGAAGGAAGAAAACATTTTATATGAGGGTATACCCTTTGTTTACGCAAACATTTGTTTGTGAAATGTAATAAGGGGGAATGTCTCCTTAAGTCTAATTATGTATCTTTCTGGACCTAGGTCCCGGGCAAGGCTAGAGGTTTTCTTGACCCCGTTCTTTCCTACCAGCACTCGCACTAAACGGGGTTGTACATTTCATTACTTATAATAATAAAATTAGTTGGCCTTGGCCTTTTACTGATCATAAAAAAATAAAATATTTTAACATTTCTTTAATTATATATACATAATCATTGACCAATTTTTTTGTTACGCTCTACTAGGATTTTTGCATTAATTTTTTGGTCTGGTTGTTTCCTATACCTTCCATGGTGCCAAAGTTGGGGCACCCTACTAGGGTCTCCCAATCCTCACTCTGGATTCAGGGGGGGGGGGGTATCTCTGCTTCATTTGTATTGGGATCCTCTAGTCTTCCCCCCATTGTCATGAATGTGGACCTATAGAAAGGTTTTGTCATCTCTGCTACTTTGGATGAGCCTAGTCTCCAAGTTGACAAACCTTCTTCCATTGCGGATAAGATAAAAGGTGTTTGTCTGACTAACACATTGTACTCTAAGACAAAGAGAAGACATGTGCCTAATTTCAAGGTCAACAAATCTATGGTGTTTGTGCCTAATGATATTGTGAATGAAACCATGGTTGAACTTAAACTCTCCTTGGTGGGCAAGTTCCTACAATTTAGATCCTCTATTGACAAAGTTAGAAAGTGGGTCTCAAGCCAATAGAAATTTAAGGGTAGTGTGAAAATTAATGTACTACCTAATAGCTTATTTCCTTTTACTTTTGTGAATAAGGAGGATATGCTCTATGTTTTAACTAATAGGCCTTGGATGTTTGGTTCTAAGCCTAGAAATATTCCCTCCTTACGTAAATGGAAACCTGGATTTGATGCTAATATTGACCTAGTAACTATGGCCCCAATGTGGATTCATCTTCCGATTGTACCCCTCAAGTTTTGGAACTTTGTGGTTTTTTGGAGTATTGCTGACTCTTTTGGGTCTCTCTTGGATGTGGATAGTATCAATGCAAAAATATATACTTCTCTTTACATGTATTTGTATTAATGTCATAGTGAATGAGGTTCTACCTTCACATATTACCCTAAAATCTAGGTTTGGCTCTTGGGGGAAACACCTAGATTATGAGAATGCATCAATTTTCTATCAAATATGTAAGAAGTTTGAGCATTTAAGAAATGTTTGTAAATTCAAGAAATCTAGGGATGGGTAAAAAATAGTTTGACCTATCTCAAAAGACCTAAATGGATTGATGATCTATGTGATCAAACTTGTGGATATCTTGAAGAAATGCCTAACTGATGGGAAAGGTAAAAGTCTAGACAACCCTACTACTAAAACTTTGACTTCCCTTCGTGCGGCCCTTTTAACTTTGGATGTTGTGATCACCCCCTCATGATACAATGACTAAATTTTAAATTATTTTGTTGGGAAAGACAATAATATTACTATGGAATTATGTTCTAGTGATAACATAGGGGAGGTAAAATATCATTAAAACCCCAAGTTATCAAGCCTCAAAATGAATCACAAGTTCAGAAAATGGATGGTATGATAGTGGATCTGAATATATCAAAAGAAGAAGGAGAAATACCTGATCCACTCTCTTTAGACTCTTATCATATTATCCATCTCGGTTTGGATGGGAAGGATCTGGAATGATAGAAAAACCCCTGAAGGAGATGGATTTTTTTGATTCTCTAGCTACTCCTTCCTTTATCTATAAGCTACTAGGATTGTCCATCCTCAAGGCTAACTTATCTCTTTTGGGATTATCTTCCCCCCTCCATGTTTTGATGCTGATTGGAAGGATTAAGAGTGAAAAATAGTAAGTGGAAAAGGTAAAAATAAAAAAACAAACAAGATGTTGGGTATGACACTAAACTAGGAAGGCCAATACATAAATAAAATAGAGAGAAAGAGATATAAAAGGAAGTAGGAAAAGGAAAACAAAGAATAATAGATGCGTTCTCTGAACCAAAAAAGAAAAATAAATGAGAAGAAAAATCTCACCAAGTGTGGGGACACAACTCAACATTAGTTTATGGAATTTGATCAAGTTAATTATGAATATTTTCTCTTGGAATGTAAGAGGCTTAAGTAGCCATTTGAAGAAACACATGTTGAAATATGACATCCTGGATGGTAAAGTGGATATCTTGATTTTGAAAGAAACAAAAATGAAAAAGATGGTTTTGAAAAAATTGTCAAACATATCTAACTTACTATGGAATGGGTTTGTAGTGATGTTGATGGTGCCTCGGGTGTCTTGGATACTCTTTAAAACTGTAATAAAGTTGCTAGAACTTTGATCCATTCTTTAAAATGTAGCTTTTTAACTTCTTTAAAATATCAGTGCACTAATAACCCTTGGAACCTTATTAATGTGTATGTCCCCAATGTTGAATCAAGAAGAAAAGAGTTGTGGGAGTCTATTGCTGCTACCATTCATGGGAAGAGTAATGCAATATGGTTGATGGGAGGAAATTTCAATTCCCCTCTTTATCCTCCAAATAAATTTGAGGGAATAGAGGATTTTAGTGAGAGTATGCTTGACTTGTTGGGGTTCCTCTCTTCCTTGGGAATGATTGATATTGAGCTCAAGGTTTCTACCTTTAATTGGTCTAATAGAAGGAATGGGAAAAATTTAATCTAGTTTAGGCTTGATAGATTCCCACTTTCCCCTAATTGGAATAACATTTCCAACTTTTCCCTATCTTCCCAGCCAAAAATGACTTCTGATTATAATACTATTTTGATGGACTGGTCTTATAAAAACAAAAAGGGTATTTTACCTTTTAGTTTGAACTAATGTGGACCTCACACCTTGAGTTTAGAGGTCTAGTGGAAAGTTGGTGGAATGTTCAAGATATCCTATGGTTCAAGTCGTTAAAAAACTAAAAAATGTAAGAGAAAAAGTTAAAGGCTGGAATAGAACTTCCTTTGGGAACATTCAAAGGGTAAAATAAAGTCACTAAGGACCTAAAAGAAATCTAAGAGATAATGAAGAAAGAAGAAGAAGATGATGACATCTGTAAGGAAGAAAGAACTTTGAGAGAAAAAAAAGACAAAATTGAACAAGCAAGAGGAATATTTTTGGAAATAGAAATCTAGGCTCAGTGGCTCATTAAGGGTGAAAAAAATACTAAATTATTTCATGTTTACAATAAATCATAGGAGTAAGAATAAAAAAACAAAAGATGAAACTTCCTAATGATAACTTTATGGAGGAGGATGATGATTTTTCTAATTTGGTTGTTAGATCCTTCATTGAACCCGATGACAATAACAATGCTGCCTTATTTTATCCAAATTGAATGTTGATGGTATCCCCAATGTGATCACTAATGATGATAATAAAAATATCACCAAACAAGTTACTTTCAAAGATGTTGAAGAAGTTGTGTTCTCCTTTCAAGCATTCAAAGATCTTGGGCCTGATGGATTCCCCCCAATATTCTTTCAAATTTACTAGGATATTGTTGGTATTGACATTTTTGATGCTGTAAGGGATTTCTTCAGAATAGGTCGGTTATTCAAGGAGCTTAATTTTCTACCTTCATTGCTCTTATTCCTAAATTTGTTGATACCAAAATGATGTCTGATTACAGACCTATTAGTCTATGTAATAACCTTTATCAAAGCTTTCCTAAATTTGTTGTGAATCGACTTAAGCATATCCTTGATAAGCTTATTTCACCAAGTCAGAAAGGGTTTGTTAAGGGAAGAAATATCTTGGATGCTTTTATCACAAATCATAAAATTATACATTCTATGGAGAATAGAAAAAAGATAGGTATGATTCTTACACTAGACATCTCAAAATATTATGATAAGGTTATGTGGATTTCTTGTTTGTTGTGCTCGTGAAGTATGGTTTTAATGGAAAATTCTTAAAGATGATTATGGAATGTGTGACTACTACTAAGTTTTCTATTTTGATAAATGGTTCTCCTAAAGGATTTTTCTCTATGGTTAAAGGATTAAGATATGGGGACTCTTATCCCTTTATTTGTTCATTATTATGGCGGGGGTCCTAGGCCCAAACATACAAAAGAATAAGGACCAAAATAAGCTAAAAGGTGTTAAAGTTGATTCCCAGATACAAAAATTCTCCCACCAAAAATTTGTAGATGATAGCATTATGTTTGGGTAGGCCTACCTCTCAGAGGCTAAGAAATGGAAATAAATTCTAGAGAACTATGCTAAGATTTCAAGACAACATATTAACTACCACAAAAGTAAGTTGTACTTCTTCAATGTCAATGAAGCCCTCCAATATAAACTTATACATATTCTTGGATGCAGTGTTGCTTCCTTTCCTGACTCTTATCTTGGATTACCACTTACTACCAAGTTTTATCATGCTACTTATTGGAACAACCTTGTAGAAATATTTTAGAAGAAACTTGATGGATGGAAAGGAAAAAATGCTAAGTCAGGAAGAAAAAATAAAACTCCCTAAGCCTTGTTTCCAAAACATTCTAGTGTATTTTATGTCTCTCTTTAAAATACCTTCATCGGTGGCTGATAGCATAGAGAAAATTAAAAAAAAATATTCAAGTGGATGGGGACTGAGGAAAAGTTGAGATTTGCACTGGTCAAATGGGATAATGTCTACTTGTCTAAGAGATCATGTGGCTTGGGTATCATAAAAATGAGATCCTTTAACAGAGTTGTCAATGCTAAAATGGGATGGCTAATCATGGAAAATAATATGGATTGGGGAATTTAATGACATCAAGTATATTCAAAACAATGAAACAAACTCCATTCTATATGACTCCTCATCTACCTCAGGATCCCCTCTATGGAACACCATCCTTAAAGACAAAAAAATTTTAAGGAAAGGTAGTAGGAAAATAATTGGAAATGACAATAGATCTAAATTTTGGGAGGATATTTGGCATCTCAATAAACCTTTAGGGGATCACAGTAACCTCAATCAGATCAAAAGGTGGATTATGAGAACTAATGGAACCCAAGTGAGTAGTTATTTTATTTGGGAAAATGACAAGGATAATTGTAAAGATTCTATCAAACTAATGCAAGATTGTGCTAATATGCGGCCTCAGATGAGCAGTACTCTTCAGAAAGAATTATTATTCATAATTCCTCTTCTCTCAGAATGTTCTCTTTTCTCACAAACTAGTGAAGATATTAAGATCTGGAAACACAAATCCTTAGATCATTTCTCTGTCAAATTTTTCTATGTTTCCATGGAAATGAAGGACACCAACAAACACCCTTGGAAGAAGATTTGGATCCCCAACCTCATCTTGAAGGTTAACTTCTTCTGGTGGATTACCGCACATAAAAAGGCCTCAAATCTTGATAATTTGAATAATTTGAGGTTCTCCTTGCTAAACAGGTGTGTTCTTTGTTACAAGGATTGTGAATGTATTGACTATATTTTTTTGCATTGCACCTATGTCAAGGAGGTGTGGGACAGTATGCTTGAGGCTATTAATATGGATTGGGTAATGCAAACATCGATGAATCTATTTATACAATAATGGAATTTTATCCCATTTTATCACCCCATCCTAAAAACTCTATGGGCTCGCATTCCCCCTTTTTCATATAGAATATCTAGAAGGAATAGAATAACAAAATATTCAGAGACAAAGCCAAGACTAGTGCCAATATGTTGTTGGAAATACAATAATGGGAAAGCAAAAAAAAATACTGAGAGGGGGGGGGGGGGGGGGAA
>MU225019.1:2402317-2425371 GCA_018584345.1 Thuja plicata | reverse complement strand
ACACAATAACTTGGTAACCTAGAAACCCAAATAGGTAAAACTGGGGTGGGGATGACACCCACAAAATTCTCCACTACTGCAGTAATAAAGTGTACCTATTAAGGTTACAAATGTTGATTACAAAATGCAATCTACCCTGTTAAAGATCTATCCAGTTAAGAGCTTAAGATCATTACAATCTACCCTTTGAAAGGATTTGAACTTACAATGAAGTAAGCACCATGTTAGGAGATAAAGAAAGGTCTGCTAGAACCACTTTGTTAAGAGATTTTCACCTGATACAATGATTAGAATGTCTCAAGTATTGATCCTTCGTTATGCACTTTGATGCTGATGATGGATCTCCTCTTTTCAGTACCTTCTATGATCTCATAATCTGTTATAACTATACTCTGTTGTTCACTGTATTTTCACTTTGTTTGATCTCTTCTTCTTAACAAAATAACCCTCTATGCACTTCACTTCAAAATGCAGTCACTAGACAATTTATCTACTCTCTCCTTACACACACAAAATAGGGTTTAGAAGCAATCTAATATACTTGTTCAAATCTGATAGTGAGATCTAGATCAATGATCAAGATCTGATACCCATTCCTTGATGGTATAACAATTAATGTTTACAATAGGTCATGTATAGGATAAAACAATTAAATGCATAACTAACTCCGTAGGATAAAACAATTAAATGAATATTAAATGCATACATAAGTCGGCCCAAAAAGCTTATACAAGTCGACCAGATCACTTATCCTCAAAGTTTGTATCATTCCAGACATGTATACAAAAAAATTTCTGCTCGGCACTTGACTTCTATGTCGCTCGGCACTTAACATCTCTGAGTCATATTTGGCTCGGCAATGTAACTAGGAAAACTGAAAACTGCTTGGCAATGTTGCTCGGCCTTGCATAGTTTTAGCTCGGCCACAATGATAGCCAACTAAAACTGCCTAATTGAATGACTAAGTGTTGGTCACTAATCATCAGCAGAACTTAGAGATTAAAAATCTCCCACTTTGATATTAGTGGCAAAAACACTTATCATTACTTCTGTTCATTTCATCAAAATATTTCCTAAGTATAGTAAGTACTCCCCCTAGGAATATACTCAGAATAATTCATACAAAAAGTTTACATGCCTTCAAGAATTATATACAAGTGTACCTATACTATATTAATCTATCATATTGTATCCTTTCATACTTCCTTACCGACTTCCCCCTTGTTTTTTTCACTGATTTCTGGTGGGGTTAAGTTGTTCTTATCCAAAAATTGTTTATGAAGTTTCAGGGTGGATTCAAATGTAGTATCCCAACTTTCCTTAGCAATCTTCATAACTTCCACTTTTATTTCTAGCTCGGCAGCTAGACTCACTAAACTTTCTGCAGTTGATAGATTTGCATTGCTCTGTGATAACTCCTTTGCAATTGAAAGTTCCTTCTATATCACCTCCAAGTGAGGCAACATGCTTGTCTGAATAGTTATCAATTTGACCCTTATTCGACCATCTTCAGCCATAAGCTCGGCTATTATCCATTGTGCATTTATCAACTTAGTAAGATGTAAAGAACTAGAAGTAGTATCTTTACCCAAAGTAGTTCCAGTTGATTTTAAATCTAACTGTAGCTTCTCAACAAGTTGTAGATTATCCTTTGTGAAAAATTCAACATCACATAATTTTCTTTACAAAAAATAAACATTAGCTGTAACTTTCTCTAAAGTTTCTACAATAATAGAAAGTTCAACCTGTTTTGTGGCAATCT
Source organism: Thuja plicata (assembly GCA_018584345.1). NCBI lineage: Eukaryota > Viridiplantae > Streptophyta > Pinopsida > Cupressales > Cupressaceae > Thuja > Thuja plicata. Next base: position 2,423,609 of record MU225019.1, on the reverse strand, counting down.
CTTCTGAGATTTTCTCTAGAACTTTTCTCTCAAATCTTCTCCTAGACCATTGTAGAAGCTTTTCATTGTTTTCTATGTCCTCATCAGTTACTTTCTGTACAATGTTGACTAGCTGATCAATGATTGGAGCTTGAGGCATTTCATCCTCTAAGTCAAAAGTCTTTGAAAATATGTCTTTAATGTCATGCAACACCTTCTTTTGCTTTTGTTCTATCTTCATCTCTTCCTGTCTCTTCTTCCTCTTAAGTAATTCTTGAAGAGTCCCTATCTATTCAAAAGATAATTCATTGGGATCCCATTGTGGAATCACAATGACTTCATCTAATGTTACATCTAGAATCTGAGACTTCTTCTTCAAGATTTTCTTTTTCTTCAATTCTGGAGAACTTATGCTCGACAACATAATACCTTTTCCTTTGACAGTGTCAATATCCATTGCCTCTTTTAATTCTATCAATATTGTCTATGGGTTCGGCATACTCCCAGTTTTAGGACCAGTGGGAGTGGATGATGAAGAGTGTGGTAGATCAACCAACACTTGTACTGCCTCTTCTTCTTTAGGCTCATCAATAGTATCCTTCATCCCTACTCCACTATCTAAAACTATTTTCACAACCTCTAAAATAGGTGGATTCTGTGAAGTTACCTCTTGTTCATTTGTTTGTTGTTTCTCTTCACTTTTCTAATTATTGACAACTTCAATTATTTCATTAGATGTTGTGGTCTTCCCTTCTTCAGTATCAGTTACTTTAATAGGTGAATCCATGTCTTTACCACTCGACATCTCTTGTTCCTCGACATTCAAATTGCTTGGATCATCAACTATAAAATCCATAGGATTTTCTGCAGTCAGATCAAAAGAATTAGTTGATTCTAATGCATCTCTGGTCTTGTCCTATTCTATGTCAATTTGATCTTGTGTTATCTTTGGCTCAGGGGTAGTCTTTACTTTAACTTCTTTTGCCTTTTTCTCAGATGTCCCCTCACCAGATTTCTTATCTTTTGGAATGGCCAGTCCAAAGATCTCTTTCCAAATCCTTGAGCTTTGTTGTACTACACCTTCAATATCATTTTTTCAGAAAAACATAGCCTCTGAGTTTAGGAACAAACCTATTCTTGTAATCCTTAATGAATTTGGCTCTTTTTTTTGAAGTTAACTCAAGTATTACCTTGGCTAGAGTTCCTTCCCTGATCTGTCTCTCTGTGGAAAGTGGAAATTCCCATTTGCTTGACAAAAAATCATAAAGTTCATTGGGCACATGATTTCCTATCTCTGTAGGAGTTAATTTTAAAGTACTCATCATATCCAAGAGTGCTTCCTGTACTTTGTGCCTATCTGCATTATTCAACTTTTCATACTTAATGAACTTAAAAGTTGCTGGAATCCTGTTGAATTCCTCAAAGTGTCACATACCTCATCAATACTAGTTGATTTATTAAATTGTGCTATAGGTATGTTGCTGGGTTCATCAGTTTCTATCTTTTCCTCATCACTATCTATCCCCAAATTTAGTCTCCTTCTTGGTCTCTTTGCTGGCTTACTCGGCTCAGCCTTAGGAGAAACCTTTGCTTCCTTTCCAAAACTAATTTTTGCAACTTTCATCTTACCATATACTTTTGTTTGTACTTCTACTGGAGAAGTAACAGTAGATGCTCTAGTCCTCAGATGATTAGCTGCAGGAGGTGTAACCTTGGGTTTGGCTTTGCTCAGCTTGGTTACTATGACAATTGATGGTCTCTTGCCCTTAGCTTTATTAGTAACCTCTTCCGATGCACTTACTTCCTCCTTTATAGATATATTCTCACCTTATCCAGTGGTTAGGCCTAAAGGTGCATCCTCAAGTTCTTCATCACTACCTAAGCCAACCATTTTCTTTAGGTTTTTCACAATCTTCTTTCTTTTCCTCTCCATAGTTCCCTCATTCAAACTTCTAGAAATTTTAGCATTAGCTTCATCAAAATTCCCAAATCTCTCTGCTGTAGTATCAATTGCTTCAGCTAGGAGTGCAATGATGGTAGCTGATGCTTCATCAATGTTAATTTCATATGGAAATGGTTCTAAGCATGTTATCCTAGGAGTCACAGCTTGGATATAAGTATTATCTATATCAACTAGAAAATAGATTTCTTCATAGTGCTTCTCCACTAGTGAATTAGGAATCCTAGTCCTTAATCTCATTCTCTTCTTGAATTCTACAAAATAGCTCCCCATAATGCTATTGAAACTACTTCCAAGTTTCTCCATACATTCGCTAATCTGAACTGTAATGGGTCTATCCTTTTTCCAAACAATATTTCCCAATGTAGGAAATGTATCTTTAATGTAGAAAAATATATAGACTAGTAAAGAACCAAACTTACATGATGAGCTCTTAGCCTTTCTGATCGATGCAAGGTTCTTGGCTAATTGTGTCTGTTGTAGCTTGGCAAGATCATATGTATGATTCTTCTTAACACTTTTCCATGCCTAATCAATGACTGTACAAGGAACACTATCCAATCTGCTAGACTGATAGAACTTATGTGCTATTACTCTTACTCCAAAGTCAAGTTCTAGGTCTATAATTGTAGAGATATTCATACCTCTCTTGTTCCATATAGCTCCAGTGTTTAGTGTAATTTCTTCTTTGTTGTTATCCCTCATGGTATGTTTCCCGTTCACTACCGGATATCCAGTCACTCGATGAATCATGCTTTTGGTGATCTTGACTGGTCCATTATCCAACCACATACACATGTCATGAACTTGGCTAAGGATATCCTTAATCCATTCATCTTTGAAACCTTGTGGAAAATCTAGGGCACGAGTTAACCCTTTTTCGGCTAAATGTTTGAATTCCGCCTTCAGAACTCCATTGATACACAATTTGCTGTATGATTTCCTTAATTCACTATCACCTACTTCACCAATCTTAACCATATAACATGATCGAACATCATGGATCATGAGTACCTTGGATGGAATGGATGAGAGGGCTCCCATTAAATCACTCTGAATCGCACTTTCAGGAATGGCTCAAAAGTTGAGAGGTTCACATTCATCACTTTGTACTAACTGAATTTGCTCTGGTTTTGTCTCCATACTCTTAGCTGGTGTGGAAGAACTTGTAGCCATGATCTTGAAATTAGGGTTTGAGAGATGAAAAATAGAGTACCTCAGAAAGTAATGCTTCGCACTGTTCACCTTAGGATTGCCGATGGCACGGTGATGAAATCTTTGATGTTAACTTAGTTAAGACCAATTTTGAAAATCACTTCAATCACTCTGTAAACAGTAAAAATTGTAAGGTAAAAATGAAGTGTCAACTATTCATCCTTTATAGACTTTGAAAGGTCAAGGTAGGTAAGAAATGAATGTTCTCGCCATTGAGTTAGTCCAAACCAGCTATCCTCGGCTTTAATATAACTTGCATCCCACTCAACGTACTAAACTCGGCCATCATAAAACTCGGCACTCACTAAAGAACTCGGCCTTAGTGTTTATGATTGATGCTGGACACCTATAGTGCAATTTTCTCATCTCAGCATTTTGTCTTCAAAATATGTCCTGGTGCATCTTTACATATACAAATATGGACTTTTGTACATTTCATGCTAGGAACTAATGTAAGATAAGAGTTTTAGATGCAGTTGCTTACATACCTCTTTTTTTCGTAGTTGGAGATGATATGATCACTTTCTCCATTAGATTGGGTGACCTTAGCTTCATTAGCTTCACTGCTACATGGCTCAGACTTCTTAACCCATGTCTTGTTCATCTGTGCTCTAATTTTCTCAACTGTAGGAGTAGGTACCCTAGTCTTACAATCTTTCCTTGTATGACCAATTTTCAGACAACTGTGACAAACTAGGCTTCCATTCATCCAACTTTTGGACTTTCCTCTGAAATGTGTCCTTATGTAGTTTTTTGGAACATGTCCATACTCACCACAGTAATGACAACTATGCCATGTATTGTAATCCCAATTGTAAGTATTTCCTTTTCTTGGTGATTTCTCTTGTACCTTTGATGTCCACTGTTGTTTACCTTTAGATTTACAATCTTGTGCTCTATGACCATATTTGTGATAGTTATAGCAATTACCATTGAGTCTAGGTGTTTTGCTTGCCTTTGTCTTACATTCACGCGCTTGATGTCCAAACTTATTACAGTTAAAGCAATAACCATTAAAGTTATTTTTCGGATTGGAATTACCATTCTTGCTTCGGCAAATGTTTGTTGTATGACCTGGTTTCCCACAGTGGTGACAAACAAGTTTTTTGTTTCTTGGCTTTGCATACCTTCTTTCACCTGCCTTAGATGATTCTCCTTCTTCAATGGTTGTATGTTGTTCAGTGTGACCTAATCCAGAAGAATCTTTAGGTCTTCTTGATGCTTCCACCAGTTGTTCAAAGTATCTCATAGCTGCATTGGGATCATTCACTCTATTATTAAGTTCTTTCTCAGATCTCAATTCATCTTTCAATTGATTGTTCTCAGATCTAAGATTTACAATCTCCAAGTCTTTCCTACTGATCTCCTGATTCACAAGTAGTATTTGATTTTCCATGTCTACTTGATTGAATGTCATTGTTTGCACATCATGTGTTCTTTCATCAAGTCTGGTAGTCATCATTCTTTTGTCTTCTTCTGCCATAGCCTTGTCATCTTTGGCTTTCTTTTTCTGTTCAACAACTTCACACATTCTTATTGATTAAGCTTCTTGTTCCTTTTTCAAGTTTTTGACTTCTTCACATAGTGCATCATTCTTTTCCAATAGATCTGCTATTGCTGCATCGCTCTTAGTAGAATCTCCATTCTGAAATAGATTTGTGGTGTCCTCTTCCTGATAATGAGTGTCATTCATTAGTCTGGCCAAATCTTTCCTTGCAGTCAAGGACTTCTTTAATTCTTGTCTTGAAGTCTCAAGTTGTTGTAGTGCTAACTGAATATCAATCTTTTGATTCTCAATGACTTTACCCATCTTGTAGATCTCCATCTCAAGATCTGTATTCTCAAGCTAATTATGAAATTTTTAGAGAACTGTGCACTAATACCAATTGTTGGAAATAGAATAATGGGAAAGCAAAATACTGAGAGGGGGGGGGTGAATCAGATCTTCAAAGTTAAACACTTAAAACAAACTGATCCATAGTCATACATATATGAATCTAATTTAATCTTAGATAGCATCCACACAATGAAATAAATAACACATAACACAATAACTTGGTAACCTAGAAACCCAAATAGGTAAAACTAGGGTGGGGTTGACACCCACAAAATTCTCCACTACTGTAGTAATAAAGTGTACCTGTTAAGGTTACAAATGTTGATTACAAAATGTAATCTACCCTATTAAAGGTCTGCCCGGTTAAGAGCTTAAGATCATTACAATCTACCCTGTGAAAGGATTTGAACTTACAATGAAGTAAGCACTCTGTTAGGAGATAAAGAAAGGTTTTCTAGAACCACTCTATTAAGAGATTTTCACCTGATACAATGATTAGAATGTCTCAAGTATTGATCCTTCGTTATGCACTCTGATGCTGATGACAAATCTCCTCTTTTCAGTACCTTCTATGATCTCATAATCTATTATAACTATACTCTGTTGTTCACTATGTTTTCACTATGTTTGATCTTTGCTTCTTAACAAAATAACCCTCTGTGCATGTCACCTCAAAATGAAGTCACTAGACAATTCATCTACTCTCTCCTTACACACACAAAATAGGGTTTAGAAGCAATCTAATATACCTGTTCAAATCTGATAGCGAGATCTAGATCAACCATAAAGATCTGATACCCATTCCTTGATGGTATAACAATTAATGTTTACAATAGATCATGTATAGGATAAAACAATCAAATGCATAACTAACTCCGTAGAAGAATATTAAATGCATACATAAGTTGGCCCAAAAATCTTATACAAGACGGCCAGATCACTTATCCTCAAAGTTTGTATCATTCCAGACACGTATACAAAAACTATTCTGCTAGGCACTTGACTTCTCTATCGCTTGGCACTTAACATCTCTGAGTCCTACTCGACTCGGTAATGTAACTTGGCTCGGCAATGTAACTCGGGTCGACAATGTAACTAGGCAAACTAAAAACTGCTCGGCAATGTTGCTCGGCCTTGCATAGTTTTAGCTCAGCCATAGTGATAGCCAACTAAAACTGCCTAATTGAATGACTAAGTGTTGGTCACTAATCATCAACAAAACTTAGATATTAACATATGTTTCAAATCATTAAACAACAAGTTAAAGAAAACATCAATGCGGCTTCCTTTGGCAAAGGAAAAATTTTCCCTACTCTTTAGGAGACTAGTGTCAAACATGTCTAGGGATTACAGTAGAACCTGTTAAACATAAATTGAGATAGTATTGTGAGGAGAAAACATATGATGTGGGTTATCCTGCTGGCTATCTGGGCCAAATACAATGTGGATGGGTGTGCCAAAGGGAACCTTGGTCTCTGAGATGCTAGTGGAGTCATGAGGAATTGGTAGGGTGTTTTCATTAAAGGCTTTTGTGAAAATTTAGGTGTTTTCTCAAATAATAGAGTGGAGGCCATTGTATTACATAAATTTTTTTATGGGAGATCATATTAATAATTATTATGTGTGGGAAGTATTATATTGGCATCCTTTTAAAAGCATTCAAAAAGGGAAATGTCAAATCACATATTCGACAAAGCTAGACCATAACAATCTCCAAATTAAAATCATCTCTTTCATTTATGTTGGGCATGATTACGATTATCGCGGCTACTCTCATTATCATTTGGGTCTGGGGTTTGAGAATTTTTTTGTCATCCTAGTAAAAAAGTGAAAAGTGTTTCTTATTTTTTACTGCATCTAAAAGTAGTGGGCCTTTCATGTCCTTGGTTAAGCACTTTGTTTTGTCTTTGATCAACATTATGGGGGGGCCTTTGAAAAGTTCTGAACCTAGAGATTGTTGGGAATTACTAAAGAATGGTGAACTTTGGGATATATTTAAAATAGGTGGATTCATGTTGTATTTTGAGGCCATGAGTGGGTATAATACCTAGTTATCATCGAAGTTCTACAACTCTTGGCTACATTGTAATGTCACTACTAGGAGTATTAAATTCAAGGTTACTCTTGAACTTATTGCAGAGGCTATTGTGCTAAGATGCGAGGGTGATAAAGTGGAGAGGAAAAGCTCAGGTTATTATAAATTTTATATGAAGTAGTTCTTCAAAGAGAGGGAAAATATGGTGGTTGTGGCGCATGACAAAGGGTATGATCATTTCTCCTTACCTCCCCAATATGACCTAATTTGTTTTTTTTGTGATGAAATATTTCACTTTGGAAGGTAGGTATACCGCCTTCCATGGTTATCAATTTACTATTTTGAACCACTTGCGGAATGATCATAAAATTGATATGTCCTTCTCTCTATTTACTTCTTTGAGTTCAAGTATTACTAATGGGGCTTCTCCTCCACTCCATCAGGGTTTAATTTATGCCTTTTACCATTATGTCTTTGATAATTCTGTGTATAGAATCCATTTTCTTACTTACCCTAAACAGGAACAAAGCTTCTCTATTCAACCTACTAAAAGTAATGATAAAATTAAGATTCTTGAATCTAAGCCCCTCTCTGAACAGGCTACTCTCAATGCTGAAAAGAAGAATCCTTTTGCAAAAAAGAAAAACCCTAAAATCCCAGAGAAAGGCAAAAACCCAAAGGAGATTCCTTTAGAGGATTCTTAGCTTCAAACCACCACCTAGAAGTAGAAAAGCACCCATTCCAAGCCTACGCCTTCTGCTACAAAAATGAGCAATAAAAAGCCTAAGAAAACCACCCCTTCATAGATATTGATAAGGAGGAAGGAAAAATGGAGGAGAGGCATGAGGTTGAAGAACCTAAAAATGAATGGAGCTCCAGGGAAAGATGGTTAGTTAGTCTTCGTAATAAAGATAAGAAAGGGGCAAAAATTGAGGAAATTATTCAAGAAACGGAGGAGGAATTTGAGCCTGAGGAGGAAGAAGATACTAATGAGAATTTGAAGGATGACGACTATGTGGCTGATGCTTAGGAACTTGAGGAAACATCAAAAGAAAAGGAAATTACTGTTAATTTGAATAACCTAGAAGACACTATTAATATGGTTTTGCAAGTCCCCTCCTCATTCTGACAATCATCCTGGTGATAGTGTTCACCCTTACCCAATTGAGGTGAAAAGCCTCGCTTCAAGTTTCCAGGCTCAAATTGTTGAATGGCATAATAAGAGGTTATTGTCATGATATCAGATAACTTCAAGAAGGATTATAAAAATATTATTCATTCTATCTGCAAGGTGACAGATGAGATTATGAGTAGAGCCCTTTTTGGTGTGGTCAAGGGAAGAAGCAAAGTGAAGAGATTTGCGAGGAAACAACATGGAGATCTGGCCAAAGATGAGGAGCACAGTGGGGAGGATACAGAAGAATGGATTTCTTCTCTCAAGAGTTTTTCTAAGGATCGGGACAAGATTGAAAGTTTTTATGATAACTGGTTATGTTCTGTTGCTAGTGTTTTTCTTGGTCTACTGGTTTTTTCTCTATGGTTGTTTTAAACTTATGATTAGCGTGGTCTTCACAACATGTCTGCTATTTGATAAACTTTAAAAACTATGCAATGTTGTTTTTTAGTAGTTGCTACAGTATTGTTAGTTTTAGTGCTTTAAACTTGATAGTTGAAGTTAACTTTGACAATGTTAAAGTTAGTAGTAGTAGCAAAAACTCTCTGAAGATGTTTTTTGGTATTTTTGATTAATTTTGTGGGTGACGTTGTTCTGCTTGCTCTCGGTTGTCATGGCCCCTAGTAGGGTTTCCTTTGCTTCTTCCTAATATGTTTCTAGGTATTTTAGGATCATAGCCCTTTCCGTACTACTTAATAAAAAACATTTCTTTAATTTATAATAAACTAGTAAATTAAATTATCATAATATGCAAAAATTTAAAGTATTTAACATTGGACCTTTTGACAAAATGCATGCTAATAGTAAGGAGTTGAAATCTTCTTCAATAATTTCTTTCCTCATATATTTAAACTTAAAATGTTATATAATGTGTTAAATTAGAGTGCTTGACTTCACTCTTTACCGCGTGCGTTCCCGGGATGCTTAAGTTCCCCGCCCGTACGCCACTCGTTTCATCCAGTTTAGGGTTTCATTTTTGCAAATCGATTCCGCGAAATAACCTAAGCTAGGCTAGCGCGTGGAATGGAAGACTACTATGCCATGGACTGACTGCAAAATTTGCTTTTGTGTTGATTACTTGGTATGGGTGATATACTACATAAGGGACAGCTTCCTGCAATTTGATTCATGCCTTCCTTCCTTCCCCTCCATCTATGGCTGCCCCTACAATACTTCCTCTTATTGTTCTTACTCTGATGCTTATCTGTGCGTCGGCCCTGAAACAGAATATCACGCTTGGCTCCACTCTTATTTCTCCTCAAAATTCCAAATGGGTTTCACCAAACGGCCAGTTTGCCTTTGGATTCTATGAACTAACCCCAACTCTGTACCTCTTAGGCGTGTGGTTTGACAAAATACCTAATAAAACTCTGGTCTGGACGGTTATGAAGGATGGGAGGGAACTTCCCGTTGAAAAGACGTCTACCCTGCAACTCACCAGCGACGGCATGAGGTTGTATGATGCCCGAAAAAGTCTGAAATGGACGGCTGGTTCCTCTGAGAAGATCGCCGCGGCTGCAATGCTTGACAATGGCAACTTTGTGCTGTTAAACGCCTCATTTCACCCCATCTGGCAGAGCTTCGACTATCCTACTGATACCCTCTTGCCCGGTCAAAAGCTCAAGTGGCAATCTACCATGTATTCCAGGGCTTCATCTACAAACTTCTCATCAGGCCGATTCCAGCTAACCTTGCAAGGAGACGCGAATTTGGTGCTCTTTCCTGTGGACCGAGTGGGCGAGACTCAAGGCTCTTACTGGAACAATGTCGCACTGTATCAGACAGTTCCTGTTGAAGTAACTGTAAATTTTGATCCCAGCGGATACTTGTATTTGGTAAATGCCACCAACATGACGGTTTACAATTACACAGACGGCGGGGCTGGAAAGGGGCGTTTTCTTCGTAGAGTGACGCTCGAGAGCGACGGAATCCTTGCACAGTATGTGTGGAACAGCAGTAATGCTTCTAGTTCTTGGTCATCTGTGTGGCAGCCACTGAGTGACCCATGCAAAGACGTCAAGGGCCAGTGTGGACGCAACGGCATTTGCCAGCTCAATGGCCAGAACGAGCCCGAATGCACTTGTCCTCCTCAGTTCAATTTTATCGATGACGAGGACCATTTTAAGGGATGCGTGCGAAGCTCATCGCCATGGCAGAGCTGCGGTGCAAGGAGCAGCATCTCGCGGCTTGTAAACACAGACTGGAGGAGCGGCAACGACTATTCAGTTCTGCCGCTTATTACTGAAACTCAATGTGAGGAGGCATGCAGAAATGATTGCTTCTGTGTCGTCGTCACATACGGGGGCTCGGTTTGCCGGAAGAAACGTATGCCTCTGCTGGACGGCCGGAAAGGTGATGACATTACAATTGTAGCTTTTGTCAAAGGATATGATGATATCAATGCGCCGTCTCCATTCTCCCTTCCTCCTCCGGACCAAAGAAAAGAAAGGGAGAGAAAGTCCCTTGTAGGTATTGGCATAAGCCTCCTGGCTTGCTCTTCATTTCTTCTTGTAGCAGCCTTCTTGGTATGCTTGTGTGGCAGCAACCTCTACAAGACCAGAGATGTTACAGAGGAGTCTAAACTTATGGAGGGTTTGAAGGCCTTCTGTTATAAAGAAATAGAGACTGCTACAGCAGGATTCAGAGAAGAGTTAGGAAGGGGCGCCTTCGGGAAAGTTTACAAGGGGAGGTTAAGGGATGGAAGAGCAATTGCTGTGAAAACCCTTGTTGATAAATCGGTGCAACATGGGGAGCGGGAGTTCAGGACGGAGATGACCGCGATTGGTAGAAGCCATCATAAAAATCTGGTTCAATTGTACGGTTTCTGCGACGAGGGAACCCACCGACTTCTGGTGTACGAGTACATGAGCAATGGATCTTTGGACACTTCTCTATTTGTAGACAACGGTTTTCTTGATTGGAGGGTACGTGTTCATATTGCAATGGGCACAGCAAGAGGGCTTCTCTACTTGCACGAAGAATGCAGGGCCCAGATTCTGCATTGTGACATAAAGCCCCAAAACATTCTGCTGGATCAAAATTTCAGTGCTAAAATATCTGATTTTGGCTTGGCAAAATTGTTGATGGCAGAACAGTCTCGGACAATCACTGGAGCTCGGGGCACAAAGGGTTACATTGCACCTGAGTGGACTAGTAATAAGCCAATTAACGCAAAAGTTGATGTTTACAGCTTTGGAGTGATGCTGCTCGAGATTATTTGTTGCAGGAAAACCATGGACTTCAATGCCCCAGAACATGAATTCTTTTTGTGCGATTGGGTCTATGAATGCTTGAAGCGTGGTACACTTGCTAAGCTGGTGGAGCAGCAGCAAGTAGAAGGGGGTGGTATGAGAATCGAGTCGAGGCAGCTGGAGAGAATGGTGTTGGTGGGTTTGTGGTGCATTCAAGAAGATCCAACTCTCCGGCCATCTATGAAAAGGGCAGTTCAGATGATGGAAGGAACGGTTGAAATTGCAGTGCCCCCGCCTCCAGGATCTTTTGTTGGTTTATTGTGCGTGTGAAGTATAAATATGCTACAGTACCTTACCAATATATTTAGTTATCTTGCCTCTAGGAAGGGCAATGGCTTCAGTAATATATCTTAGTACCATTTCTTAATTAGTGTAGTGTTTTGGTCTGGTTAGTAGCCTTCCTGGTATAGACCGCATTCTTAATGGCAATATGGCAATGGAGTAGTATATTGTCTTCTTCGAGATTGTTTAAGAGATGCAATTGGTTTGCTTGATCTTTAGGTGAACAAAAACGCGTATGGTACGATAACGGTATGAACAGTGGCCTCAATTTGTATTGGTGAAAATTGCATAAGATTGTATAGGGCTTTTTCATCATTTATGTTTTCGGCCCATTTTTATTAGACTATTGTAGAGGTTCATCATTTATGTTTTGGGCTCCTTTATGTTTTGAGTTCGTTATTGTATAGGCATGGCCTTTTCATCATTTATATTTTGGGTTCATTTTTAATGAAAGTGTATAAATGATATATTTTTGAATTGAGAGTGTAATATGGTTTAAGTATATTTTTTAAATTATTGGTTTTGATATGTAATTTTGTCTTATTTTGTTATTATCATATTTTAGTTGTATATTTGTAAAAATCATTTTTTTTTTGTATTAAAGATCGAGAGTAAACAAAATACAACCAGTTGTAAATAGGGGAGGCTAAACCTCAACCACCAAAACCACTGAGTATAGGAATACATTACACCGAGAAAACCAAAGTCAAAAAGGAAAGCAACAGAGCAAAGCACTACTGCAGAATGTGGTCGAAAGGATCGACCCAAGTAGTCCATCCTTGGGCCCCTTCCATCCAGATTGCCTTCTTTCATTCTTGGATCTGAGCCAGCATGGTAATGAAGTGACTCTCATGCTTCCTATTGTTGTTAATCTCTTTTTGTAGTTTCATCAGAGCCTCTTCAAAGGACGTTGGGTTGCTCGCGAGCCTCCTCCACTTGTAACCATTCTTCATTTCATATAAGAACATAGTGGCATGGCCATCTTGCAGGAACCAGAGGAACTTCATTTTTTTTTCCTTTTAATTCCTTAATATTAATTTAGTGTCAATTGATCTATGCATTTGTTATGTTCTAATTAATAGAAGAAACAAATCTTTTACTATGATTCAAGATGTTGTATTTGTGTTGTATTTTAAGGTATAGTCTAGGATATTTGAGACTTTTTTCTAGATGACTAAATCATTTGATCATGATCTAGATGTAATTTAGAGCTATAATTACCTTTTAAATACATTTTCATGACAATTTATTAGGGCATCAACATTACAAAACTATATAAGCTATCTTATATGTTCAAATACATTATTCTTGATCTTTAATTTATCTCTTGACTTGGTATTCTTACAAGGTTTAACATAATCAAAGAATTGGTCTCTACCGCATGTAAAATTATAAAATAGAAGAACGATCTTTTATCAGGAGCAAGTAATGAACGTCAAAGAAAACTAAAACTAACATTAAAAAATTTAAAAATAATAATAATTCACCACCACCATTACAATAATACGTCTAGGAAATACTTTAAATATTGATATTATTTATTTATTTATCCTAGATTTATGCAAGGGGTTGTTTATATATCCTTTTTATATTGGTGGTTGTCCCCCTTAGGTTTTTCATCATTATGATTTTTGTCTTTTGATTGTTCTACATTTACATATATTTGAGTGATTTATTCTAGTTTATCTTTTTGCCTCTACACAATACCACTTATTAGCTATTGTTTTGGAAATGTTAGACTAACCCTCCTTTTAGCACCATTAAGTTAGCTACAACCTTTTTATAATTAAATTGGTTCTCTTTATAGTATTATTATGGTGGTAATTTCTTTGTCACATTAATCTATCCCACCTTTTAGCACCAATTATCATAAAATGATAGCCAACAAAATAATATTTGTCTGTACTAATGTAGTAGCCAATGGAATAGAATCATAATAGACAACCTTGATATGCCAAAATGGTAAAATAATTGTTTTAATGGCATGCACTACTAGGAACCCTAATAGGTTTCATTACAAAGAAATGAAGCACTCATATGGATGACCTATCTAATGATAATGCAACATATTTTGATAATAATCATATGAAACACTATATGAAGTTTCATGAATACCAACAATATGTTTTTAATGCATACGTACATAGGCCTACTCTTAATCTTATAAATAAAGAGTTTATAATACCAACATTATGAGCATGATTCTTTTATTGTTAAATAATATCTACCTCTTATGAGATAATTACTTATTTTTACACTTAGTCAAGCCAAATATCATTGACAATTATATAGCTCAACTATCCTGCATAAAGCCTTTGTTGGCACTTCCTATGGAATGAATATAAGTTGAAAAAAATATTATTTTGCACTCTTGATCCATGTGTTGATTTACTAATCTATGTAAAATATGATAAAGAGCGGAAAGTACACCTTTAACTTTAATTTTTTTATATACTAATAGAAATTATTTAATATTTTACATGAAATCAACATTTCTAAAATGTTGATACTTTTTTATTGACCAATTTTTTTAAAATCATGAACTTTAAATTTATATATGTAAAAGGACACCTTTACTTTTAATGTTTTTGCATAAATTAGTATCAATTAGATCACTTCTTATAATTTTTATATGCTAATTCAAACACAACATCACGATTGTTTACTAGGGCATCCACAACACACAATTATCCAGATTATCTTGTACATTTTAAAGTGTTGTCCCCATTCTTTTATTTAACTATTCACTTGGTATCTTAAATAATTTGACATAGAGGATAAACTAAAATTTACCACATACAAATTATAAAGTAGAAGAACATGATTATACAACGAACAAAATAAGGAAATCAAAGCAATTTAAAATTAACACTTGATTTTTTTATTTTTTATTTTTGTGAATTTAGTTCATTTACATCGTCACAATTATTTATCTAGGTGGTCCTCTTAATATTGATCTTATCAATTTATTTGTACTATATTTATGTAAAATATTTATTTTTATTTTTCATATCCAGTTATACCCACCTAGGGTTTTCATCCTTAATATAATATTTATCTTTTAATTTTATTTGTTTTCATATTTGAGATTGACTTATATTGCTTTTTTTTTTTTTTTTAAATCTTTGTGCAATAGCACTTATTTTTAATAGTTAGGATGACCATGTTCAACAACATTAAGTTAGCAACCATTATTATATAGTCAAACTATCCTTTCTTTTAAGCATTAACGTGGTGGCTATTACTACTATAGACTAGACCTCCTTTTAACACTATTATGTTTTATTCCTCTTTTACACAACTAATTATCTTATAGTGGTAGATAACTATATCACATTTGAGTATGCTAAAGTGGCAACCAATATAATAGAATTATGAGGGTCAACCTTGATGAATCAAAATGGCAACCAATACCATTATAGAGAGTGTTTATGTTATGAGATATTAGAATCCCTAATATAGCTAACCTATCTAATGATAATGAGATACCTTTTGATAATTCTCATAATAAGCACAATATTGAGGATCACATTGAAGAACAATATTATGTAAATGATTCTTCTATTAATAAGAAATATTGTTCCCTTTCAAGATAATTACTTGTCAATAGACTTACTTATTTCATGTGTCACCAAAAATTAAATATTAACTACCTTTCAAGAGCCTTAATGGGTACCCTTACGATATTATAAATGCTCCACAAAAATAGTCTATTACACTCTTGGGCCATCTGTTGATCTATTAATTTATGCTAAATAATGACCCAATTTTGGGATGCAAAAAGAATGTTAAGTTCACTATAGATGATAAATTCTTTACATGTATGAATGGCATATGAACATATACATGGTACCATTTTCTACCAAGACACTTACATCAAGTTTTTTTCTAAAGCTAAACACTTTTTGTCATATTTTAAAGTTTAAAGTAAGTCATACAAATACAATTTTAAAAGTATCCGTCATCATTATATTTCTATAAAATTTAATTCTTATAATATTTATGGGTGTGTACATGGAAAAGATGGACTACAAGGTGGTTTTAAGTGGTCAGCATATTTTTTAAATAAAAAGAATATGAACTTGGATGATAAATTGAAGATAATTGGGCTCAAATTTGAAAATGTCACAAAAATGTCTCATTGTAATCTATAACTAGTTTTTATAATATTATTTATTTTAAGAGATAAAAATTAAACGTTTTAATTATGTGGAGCACACAAAGTTCTCATTATTTTAATAATAAAATACAACATAACATCTAGTGTTCTAATACTGTATATTTTATACTTGATTTTTCTATAACTTTAAGATGATAATGTGGTTTTTTCAATTTTTATACACAGGCATATGGTAAAAATGAAGACAATAGAAAAATAACCTACCCCTATGCTAAGGGTTTCTTTGTTGATGGATTTTATTCTTCTATTGATAGGGATGTTGTTCTTGAGGATGATTGTGTTTGCACCCTCTCTTTCTTTTTCCTTTGTCACCTTCTCTTAATCCTCTTATATTCTTGAGATTTAGTTAAATAAGATAATTTTTTTATGAATAGGATTATCAAATAGACCATGCACTCATGTACATGTTTTCAAAATGAAAAATTCCAAAGTTGTCTGACCTACACTCTTGGATCACAAATAATTGGAAATTGTATATGGTGAAATAAATTTGTATTGACCCTTGCACTAAGGGTTTCTTAATTCTTGAGTTTAAATCTTAGGAAGAAACGAATTTAGTTCTTAAATGTGGCCCATGGTTATTCAATAAAATAATTTTATACATAAAACCCTAGCTCTCATCATTTGACCCCTAAAATGAGGATATTTTATTCAACATTCTTATGGGTAATATTACCATATCTTCTAATATGATATCGGGAATTAGATAGTTTATGAACTTTTGACAATGGATTAGGTAAGTACCATTACACTTCAAAATAAATTATAAATTATGACATTTCTACCTATTCACATTTATGTGTGGAAATGTTCCTCTATAAAATTCTTCTTAATAAGATACCCTTGATGATGGGAAGCATGTATTGGACAAAACTTGTAGCTTAAAAAATGTTCTTAGGTGCAATAATTTTTTCTCACTAGAACATCATACTTTATAATGTTAAAAATTATAGGAAAATGAGCAAGGTGTATAGGTTCCACATGCAAATTCTACTTGGTATATTAGGGTTTATCCCCAATACTATATCATTCATTTGGGTATTCAAATAGAGTTGGTATCCTCTTAGGATCTTCTAGATTGGATGTTTAATACAATATTTTGTCCCTTTTAAAGAATCGCATGATCCAATTATTGGCATAAGGCTTGGGGAAAATTAAATTAGAAATTCATTATAAGTCCAATCAATCTTGTTGAAATATTATTATTTAAGATAGTTTATTATTTTGAGAACACACTATTGCCAATATGGAGAATTCATATAATGTTTATTGCAAGAGGAAAAAAATTCACTAAAATGATGAATTTAATTGACATACAAACCTATAATATTTACTACTTAGAAGCATAGAAATCTCTATAAGTAGCTCAAAAGATTTTAGGGGGACATGGTCTAGCCCTTTTTTCAATATTCATACTCCATAGATTATATGCTCCTATATCACATGGTTTCCAAGGAGGTGTTGTTCATTTTCATAGAATTACATCACATATATTATAGTGACCTACACCACATAGATTCTAGTAAAGCACTGATTAGGCATCCAAATTAAAGAGCTTCTATGTGGCTATGTAACCTAATGATATTTTAATCTCTAGTTTTTACCTAGCTTATTTCTCTAATTTTATTCCACTTAACATATTTATTTTATTACATAATTTTTTGCTCTTGTGTAAACTTAGGGTATTTTATTATTTGGACAATCTTTTACTAAAAGTTATGACGTATAGAAAGCATTTTGTGCTCCAAATTGGAATGTATCAGAACCAATTTTTCACAAAGAACCTCCCAAAAATATGACAATGATCAGAGAGAAAAAAAGAAAAATAATGGAGAAGAGATAAAATAATAATCAAAAGGAAGACTACTTATAGGAATTGTACCGTTCTCATTATTAATAATAAAATAGTTTACATTGAAATTATCAAAACTGAAGCTAAACATATGGTGAAATTAAACTAAATCTAGTGAGCTAATAAAACTAATCTGAAACTAAGCAGTGTATGTGGCAGATATGATACAAACAATTGAGTTAACAATAACACTCACTCCTAATCTCAATTTTTATAGTTATCAACACTTCCAATCATCAAGTATTGTCTTTGAAATTTAAAAAAAAATCTTTCATAAGGGTTTTGTAAAAATCTCTTAATCCACAAAAGTCAAGAGAAATTTCCTATTGTTGAAAATATCTTGAATGAAGGGAAAGTGAGTGTCAATATGATTTCTTTTCTTATGAAAGAAATGATTTTTTGATAAGGCAATTTCTAAGCTATTATCACAAAAAATAGGTTTTGGCTCCTTGTTAACATGTACAAGATCATTCAATACTCTTCTTAACCATACTCCTTGAAAAGCTACTAAAGTTGTAACTACATACTATACCTATTCAAAAGATATTGAAACTATGGGCCATTTCTTGGATGCCCATGAGATGAGATTTTTTCCCAAGTGAAAAACATGTCCTAGTGTTCTTTTCCTATCATCTAAACTAAAATTATAATCAATGTCTATGTATCATGTGAGTGAATAATCTTTATATTGAGAGTACCATAACCCATAGTTGATTGTCCCTGTAACACATCTAAAAATTCATTTTTCTACCTTCTAGTGTGAATTATTTGGGGATTCCACGAATATGAATACAAAAATTGCCACAAATATTATGCCAAGCCTAGTTGTAGTAAGGTACACTCCTATACAAAGTATAATCAATTGATGACCCATAATCTTGATTGCTCAACTTTGTTCCTTGAGCAATGGGTGTGTCTATTATATTTCAAATGTCAAATATAAACTTTATCAAAATTTCTAATGCATACTTTTCTTGACACACAAAAGTACCTTGAGAAGATTGGTTAATTTAAATGCCCAAAAAGTATTTCATGAGTCCAGGATTAGTCATTTCATACTCCTTTGTCATGGATATTTTTAATTCCTTTAACATCAAATTTAGTGTATACATAAAATCATCATGATAAAGATACACAAGGAGGATTTTACCTTGATAATTTGTTTTTGTATAGAGATTTGGCTCATGAAATTCTCTTGCTAAATCTACTATTGATAGGGTAAGAGTCAATCAAATTGTACCAAGCCCTTAGATATTTCTTTAAGCTATATAACACTTTATTCAACTCGTATGCTTTATTCTCTTCTTCTTTGACTTGAAGCCTTGATGGATGATCTACATATACCTCTTCTTTTGATATGCCATTTAAAAATGTAGATTTGAGATCCATTTAGAAAAGCTTCCATTTATTTTGAGCCATCATAGCCAGAATAGTTTTGATTGTATCTTACCTTTCAATTGGAGAAAAGGTTTCTCTATAGTCCATGTCAGGTTGCTAAGATAAACCCTTTGCAACTACGATTTTTTGCATGTTTTGATCTTTCCTTTATCATTCAGTTTTGTCTTATATGTACCCACTTCGCAATAATGCTAGTTTTATCACTTGGTAGATCAACTAGACCCCAAGTTTTGTTCTTTTCTATTGCTTCAATTTACTGATTCATTGTGTGAATTGAATGTTAATCTTTTACTTATTCAAAGTGGGTAGGCTGATAGGAAAGAAAGGAAAAATAAAGATATTATTATTTAAATGCATTTTCCTACTCATATATTTCCTTTATGCTTCTATTTTGTTGATTTTTAATAATAGTAGATGTTCAAGGGTGATCCCACAATAGTGTGTCCCACTTTTTGGCCAACTTTGACACAGAGATCAACATTTTGAGAAAAAAACTTCATTTTCAAACACCTATTGATGCATAAAGATAAGGAATTTGAAGATGATGTAAACTAGGGTCTTTTAGCATTTTATTTCTAGTTTCTAAATATATTAAAAAAAAAAATTGAAATTCATTAAAATTTATTTTTCCTTCTCCTTCGAAAAGTGGTTTGTGTGAAAAATAGTGATTTGAAGAAGTGACTTTCACTTTGATCAGCATAAATTCTTTTTAAAATATGATAACGATGTAATTATTTTGAAATTATATTTGTAACTTCAATATATAGAGGCTGTAATTGGTTTTATTCATTTTGGGTCAATATTTCATAGTTTATTAAGTTCTAAAGTGGCAGTAACTGTAATTTAGACATAAGGTCACTTTGATCACTGTAACTTGAAATGTATATATCAAATTTCATTTTTTTTTAATATAGAAAGGTAACACAAATACGCTTTTCCTACATATTTTTCATAATTTTTTTTTTGTAATTTACTATTTTTCCCAAAGCCTTGAAGAGACAGGTGGTTGAATCGCCAAACAACCCATGTTTAGTTAAAGTAATATTTGAAAGTGATAACGAACTTAATATGTGTTAAAATTATATTCATTAGAAATCATGTTCCGAATCACATCATTTGGCATCATGTATTTGAGGAAAAAATTTGATTTGGTCATTTTTCGAGGCCTTGTAAGATCAAATTTTATGAATTTTTTTTTCCTGGCAAGAGATTTTCATTTTAGGGTACTTCACACGAAGACCCCCTTCGCGCGAAGGGGTCTAGGGGTCTTTGGGCGATAAACATTGATAAACATAATGTTTGGACAGATGGATGTGCTGCACAATTCAAATCATCTAGACCATTTTATACACTTTGTAGATATCATCATAGTGAAAACATACCACATGTCTGGAGTTTCTTTGAGAGTGGACACGGAAAAGGTGAACATGATGGTGCTGGAGCTTGCATCAAATGTGCTATATGAAAGTATCAAATGAATTATAAGAGAGTTCATATAAAAAATGCACATGATGTTGTTGAATGGTGCAAGACACATTTCACACCAAATGAGAATGGCACATCATCAGGAATGACTCAAGCGGTACCACATAGAATATTTTGGGAGATAAAAGGTATGCACGCATTTTTAAATTATTCAAGTGTTTAAATTTGTTATGTACATTATTTATTCAAACTATATTTAAATAGAACCATGTTTAATATATATAATATATGCTTTTGTTTAGGTGTGGATAGAAAAATTATGCATGGTTGTAAGCGGATAGAAAGGACACGATCTTTGCATTCAGTTATGAGTACAAATTGTCACAATTGGACGTTGAACACTAGGGACTACTCATGCTTCTGTTGTCACTGCATTGTTGACAATTATGAGGAATGCATCAATCAAGACCGTGGATATGTAGGTGCAAGAAATCTAGTGTGACTAGTTGTTACCGATACATTTGATAGAGATGAAGATGAAAACTTCGATGATGTTCCTTTGATTTCTACTGATTATGATCATATCTCGAGATTGGTCAAAATTGGTAAGTATATATTTCACATTATATGACCTCCATTGAGTTGCACATGTATCTATATAGATAGATAGATCTATAGATTGAACTGCATGTATCTAGATAGAT
>MU225019.1:2363056-2380972 GCA_018584345.1 Thuja plicata | reverse complement strand
TTGCTTTTAACAGGGCAGATCATTAGAAGTGATCATTGTAAGCCTTAACTGGCCAACTTTATACTGCAGTACCAAAGTTTTGTGG
This sequence comes from Thuja plicata, assembly GCA_018584345.1. Classification (NCBI taxonomy): domain Eukaryota; kingdom Viridiplantae; phylum Streptophyta; class Pinopsida; order Cupressales; family Cupressaceae; genus Thuja; species Thuja plicata. The sequence continues at coordinate 2,380,887 of MU225019.1, read as the reverse complement.
GTACCATCCCCACCCCAGTTTTACTTTCTATTTGGAAGGTTTCTGGGTCACCAAATCTTTGTGTTATGTGTTATGAATGATTACATTTTCATGCTTGCAGTAGATTAGATGAATGAATGGTTAAAATTATACAAGTGCAGAAATGTTTTAAAAGTTTTAAGAGTTACTGATTCACCCCTCCCCTCTCAGTAACTTGGTTAGTCTTGATTATTTCCAACAGGATTTTTTATGAATTCATCCTCAATCCTAGTGGGTTCCACTCGCACCATGTCCCCGCCCATCTCTGAGCTGTATTCAGACAAGTCTTCCTCCTTGGTCTCAACCAACATCGCACCTTTCACTCCTTTGTTCAGCACAAACCTCACCAGAGAAAAGCAAGAAACCTAGTAAATGTAGAGGGTTTTGCTCTAGACAAAACACCAGGTGGTTTTATTGTCTACCTCCTTGCAAAGTTGGCTTGTACAAATCACGTGGTTGGCCGGGATGAAAGAATAAACTTTGCAAGCCAAGAAATGATAACACCATAAAGGCTTAATGGAACCATTAATCACATCAGTCATGTCAATCTTCCTCTTGCATGTGTCACGCTCCACGTATTCTTTAAATTTGAAAATGCCTGTACTTTTTCTAAAAATGGCTTTGATAGCCCATCTTTTCAGCTGGCAATAATTAATTGCACCGAATATCGTATCTCTTTTAAAATTTGAATTGATGCAACACCTTGTGAGCTTGCCCACTTCCTTTCTTGACCAATCAAAATCAACCTCATAATTCATCACTAAAATTACTTTATTTTTCTACAAGTGAAATAGCATGCTTGGGTAGAGAATTTAAATTTCTCCAACATCTTAAGTCATTCTCAGCAAGACCCATGGTCACCAGCATGTCAGCCACCGCATTACCTTCTCGATAAATGTGCTGAAGCTTGAAATCATCAAACCTTGGGAGCAGCAAATAGATGTCCTACAGCACATTTTCTAGTATCCAGCCAGTAGTAGAGTTGCCTTTAACCAGCTCAATCACAATTTTAGAATCACCTTCTATGATTAATCTTTTAATCCCAATATCAGACGCCACCTTTAAGCCCCAAAGGAGAGTAGACATCTCAGCTATATTATTAGACCCCTTCCCCAGGTGGATCGCATAGGCCAAGATCATGTGACCCTTTTGATCTCTAACAATACCTCCACCTGTAGCAATACCATTAGAGGTAGCGCCATCAAAGTTCAGCTTGGTTATGTTTTCCTCCGGGGGTGACCATTTAGTATTTAGTCTAGCCAGAATTTTGGAGTATTCCGTTGCATAGAAAGAGGTGGGAAGAACCCATTCCTTAGCTATCATACACTCCATTCCCTTGGGGGGGTGGGGGGGATTTTCCAGTAGTAGGTGTCCTAGTTTTCCTTCAGCAGATTCACACCCAGCCACACCATTCCTTCAACATTGTTTTCCTCTCCTCTAAAAATCTGATTGTTTCGCTCCTTCCACAGACTCCAACAGACATCTGGGGGTAATATATGCCAAAGGATATTGATGAGAGGGTGCTCAGCTATGCGACCCCAGTTAGTGATAAATTGGTCTAAGTGCTGCAAAAAGACCCAGTCCAGCTAAAGTTTGCTCATGATTTTGGCCCACACCTGAGAAGCATTAGGGCAATGTATTTTATTGTCTCAGCCTGCACTTTACAAAGAACACACCTGTTAACTAGCTGGACTCCCCGTTTCTAGAGGTTTTCCAACGTAAGGATTTTTCCATGAAGAACAGTCCACTAGAAAAAGTTGATTTTGGGGATGAGATGAGGAATCCATACCTTTCCCCAACTCATCTAATCGGCCAAAACCTTAATGTTAGCAAGGTAAGAAGATTTGATAGTAACCTCCCCAGATTTGTTGTGACACCACACAACCTTATCAACAATTTGAGAGATAGGGATCCTGATCTCAGCAATCAGTTCCTATAGCTCCAGAATGTAGGGCAGGACATGCTCCTAGTCACGGTAAGCATTAGCAAGGACTTTCCATTTCTTATCTTGTGAAATGTAGTCACTGACTTTGTCACCAAAATGATAAATCAAACGATCCCTAAGGAGACCAAGTTTGCTTCTTCTGAGAGGTTTATCCCCCACCCACTAGTCCTCATAGAAATGTATTTGTGTGGCATCACCCAACACCCATTTTAAGCCTTTGAGGAGGTTACCTTTACTTTTCACCATGAAGTTCCAGAATTTAGAGCCAGTGGGGTAGTTTTGACCTAGGGGGAATTGGTCATTTCATGAAGTTCCAAATCACCATTTGTTGGTAGAAAGAAAAATGATAGGGTTAGGTAATGTCAAAAGCACTATCGTAAAGGGCCCATCAAGATCTAGATCTAAAACCTACCCTACCTCTTGTGTTTGAATCTCTCCTATCACATAGCAATGTGGGATTTCATATGGGTGGAAGATCTATCCACATCACTCTTCTAAAACATCATCTCCATAATCAACCGTACAAACTCTAGTAGTGAGCTTTGTTTGGTAAGTTTTGGAACTCCTATCCTTTTCCTGTAAGTCTCAAGGATTTAATTTTTAATAATTGAAAATATTTTGCATAATTTTAACAAGTGCAAAGCCTAGTTTTTGTACAGATCAAGCCCTTTCATTCAACTATGGGCCCAAAACTTTAACTATAGGCTATCTCAGATCAAATATATCCCTTTCTAGTTCAAACTCTCAGCTCTACTGCTAGAATATAAGGAGTTTGACCTAGTTGAGATTGTTGGAATTGAAATGGGATTTTTTCTTTGGCATGACTATCATTTCTTTAAGAACACCGCTATCCTTATTTGGTTGAGAATTCTAATAGATATTTCTAAAGAGGTTCCTTGTTGGCATATTACATTTGGATATATTCAATTATGCAGCTAGTGTAGTTATAGTAGTTATAATTATGTAAGTTCAGACAATTTTAATTTTATATATATATATATATATATATATATATATATATATATTCAGAGCAATTCTATTGTGTATGTAGTCTAAAATGGAAGGAGAAATATAGAATATGAGTTTATGACTAGATGGTCCTCTATCGTAATACATATTTGTTATGGGATTCAGTTAGTTTTTGAAATTGGTGGTGCTCATATATGAAAGAATTACATATTACTATAACACAACATTTCAAATTCTAATACTGCATGTAGAGATGGCATTACAAGATATTAAATCCATAGTGAAGAGCATGCATAACTGGATGACAACCAGGTCAGTGCTATAAGACAAGCAAAGAACCTCTTTTAGTAACAAATAAACAACAACCAGTTCAGCGAAAGAATTCCAAGTGGTGATATGTTTTGATAGTGGCCCTTTCTTGTACACCTTGTGGAAGAGGCTTACAATCCTTTGGTTAATTAATTTTCATTGATGTATGTTTTGGATGCCAAAACCATTGGAGTACTATCATAAAAAAGGTATGATATTTGATTCTTGAGTATTGTTGCAGATAAAAATAGATTTCCTAATTATATACCCTTGTTAAAGAAATAATCTATGAAACTTTCACATATACAATGATGGGATACCATTGGATGACTTATAATGCTTGAAGTGGTCCTAACATTAAGGTGATGATGTTTTGTCAGTTCACTGTTTTCATAGATAAGGTTGGATCTTAGTTTTATGTTTTTGTTTTTTTGTTTTATTCTAAAATGGAGTTTCCCTTAGATAAGTATTTTTGATTCAATTTTCATACTTGTATAATAAAAATTCAAATGTAATTGGTGACTAATAATTTATGGGGAATATTAAATGAAAATGATAAAATGCCTATAGATACAAAATCACTATTAGATTGGAATAACATAGATCATAAAGAAACGGTTATTATTAATCAATGCTCTTTTTTACCATGAATTACATAATATTTATTTAGACAAACCATCAAATTAGATTTGGTATACCCTCAATAAACTATTTGGAGTAAAAGTTATGAATGAAAATTTTTCTCTAAAACTTCAATTATTTAGGTTCAAAATGAAAAATGAAATCATAATGTCAAACCATATAAGTAATTTGAGATCTCTAATTAGGCATCTTGAAGAAGTTAAGGCTCCAGTTTATGATGATGCTAAGGTCATCCTGTTGAATAGCTTATCTTTAAAATGTAATAATGTTATTTTTACACCCAGTCAAATAACTTCACAAACTCTAGAAGATATGACTTCAACCTTTCCAGCAGAAGAAATAAGGACAAAAGAATATTAAGAAGAATATCTTCAGTTAGATAAAGCATTATATTCGTTAAGTAATAAGAAATCGTTTGATAAAAAAAAAGACATAATAAATGTATTTATTCTAAGAAAAAGGGTCACAAAACATGTATGTGTAGAACTAGAGCTAAGATTTTCTTAAGGGAAAACTAGAAGAACAATTTGATGAAAGCTGAAATGTTGCTTGCATTAAAGATGAGGATACATTAGATGATGGAGAAGTCATTAATGATTCTCATTCTCCAATTAATTACAATTTTTTTCTTTGAACCTTTACATCAGGAGGTTGGCAACATTACAGGATGGAGGAACTTCTATCATCTCAAGTCAACTTCTTGCTTTGGGATGGGGTTCTACATGAGAAGAATTTTTGGAATTTTAGGTTTTTATTTTGTTTTTCTTTCTAGTTTTGACAAATTTAAAGAATGCATGTTTTATGAAGACTCATTTTGGAAACAAGTTTGGGACTTGGTATTGTACTCAATATGGATTTCTGTCAAGTAAGCTTCAGAGTATATGATCAAGAATTATACCCTTTCATAGTCACTAGAAAATAATAAAGATATATCTCATCTCTCAGGGATCATTGATGAATAATTCAAGACTATATGATTTGATAGTTCATGATTGAGAAATTAATAACATAGCTGAAAGCTACACCTTTCTGAGATTAAGATACAGCTATATGGAGTCTTCCTTGGTTTGGGATTTGCTACTTCGTAAGAATATTTTCTCATAATATGTTTTCATATCATGTAATTATCATGTTTTATTATGGAAGCCTTAAGGGGGTGTCCCTAGGGAAAGGTGAAATTGATGTTTCTAGCATAAATGTAATAAAGTGGGAATGTTGGATTATTAGATTTAGATATGCTTAATTATGTAATTAGTTTAGTATATATGTTTGAATATCTTATGAAATTATGATAAGTAAGTTTTGGTGATGTGATGATGCAGATTTGACTACAGGATGATCAATTATTATGTTGTGATTGATGTCGACTAATGATCTTGTATTCTTAGTGTGTTTCCAAGCATAGTTGTGATGAATGAAGGGTTGCAGTAAATTTCCATGGTTTCTATCTTTATGGGAGACTTAGGCATGTCTCTTGATGTCTAATGCATGAGTGGTGCTAGTGAAGTGATCTTATAAGAAAGTTGTGATTGATTGAAGTATAGTAGTGCAACCACTAGAGTAGTTAATGACCAGTGATATCTATGACTTAAATGCCTTGTCAAAGATTTGTTGTGTCTTGTGGTACAGTCATAGGATATCATGGTCAACAGTGTTCATATGCTACATTTGTGATAACAATTAATTTGAGTGATCAGTGTGTATGATAAGTGATCAGTGAGAAGAGATAGAGTTGTTAATAGGTTAAAGTGCTTGTGTTCTTGAGAGACAGCTGATAAATCTTTGATCGGTGATTGGTTTTGAGGTTGTGGTGGAATCTGTTGAGATAGTCACAATTAGGTGATGTGCCTTAATGATTAAAGGTGATGTTTTGGCATCACATATTTTGATGCTAGTGTGTGGAGAAGATTCTAGATGAAGTATGAGTTTGGTCAAAACCTGTTTGACCCCTTGACACAAATTTATATGAAAATCATTGTATTGGCTGACGTAGTCATTCAAATGTGTTTTTTCATTGAATTTTTTCTTGTAGACCATTTGATTTGAGCAGGATGTTTGAAATTCTAATTAAGGGTTTGATTTAGGTGTTGGACTTAAAACTTCAATATATAATGGATGAAGTTGAAAGTTTTTGTTGTTGATTGTGTGTTGGCAAAGTGTGATTGTAAGGTGTGAGCTACGATTAAGCCATGAAAGAGTAAGTATGTTGAGAAGATATTGTGTGCTTTAGTGGACGTGATTTAAAAGAGGTAGTGTTGTTCTAAAAATCATTCTTTCTATTATTCCCTAATAGTTACACCAGGTTAAATACCTTAACTGGGTAGATCCTAAAAAATCATTTTTGTAAATCCTCTAGAAAGGTGACACTTTTTCAAGTGTTCAAATTCATCTAACAAGGCTACTCTTAATAGGGTAAAGTTACTAAATGGCCCAAGGAAAATCCCTTAACCGGGTAGCACCTAACAGTGTTGTTGATGTCTAAAATTGGGATAGAGGTAGGAAAAATTATCGAAGAAATGTTGTAGGTAGCCTTTGGGTCCTTGTTTTAGGCTGGGTGTTTTTTGCGGTGATGCTATTTTTTTGGGCTGGCTCTATTCAGGGTTGATGTTGAATTTTTTGTTGGGTGTTAGTGGTTTTTGTGGCCTGGTCTTTTTTGGGGTTTTATTTCTTTATGTTTAGATCTATTGTAAAGGCTTGCAGGGCCCCTTTAAAACCTGATTTTTCTCTAATCTAAAATATTGTTGTTGTAAACTCCTAATAGTGTTAAGCTCCTCACAGGGCGTACTTTAGAAGAGTGCATAATTTAGTGGGTACTAATTCCCACTATGGTTTTTTTCCAATTTGGATTTCCATGAGATAAATCTGTGTGTCAACTTTGTGGATGGACTTGCATTTTTTATGATTTTAATTTGTTGTAATTAAGGTTAATATCAAGTGAATATTGGTTTAATTTTAAGAGGTTGAAAAGTTGGCTTATTAGGTAGATTACTGATTCATCCCCTCCTCGTAGTAATCTATTCTTAGGTTTAACAATTGGTATCAAATATTTGGTCCTCTATTATGGTGAAGCTTAACAACTTCAGGAAAATATGCAAACATTATGAGAAAGGAAGCTCCTAAATTCACAAGAGAGAACAACTCAGTTTGGCGCAGTCAGATGATGCTCTTTCTTCAAGGTATGGGTGATCAGTATTGGGATCATATGATTTATAGGTATACTATCCCTCAGGAACCCTGAATGTAGATCAATTGAATGTAAAGTAAGAACATAATGCTACTATGGAAGCTATTGCCAGTATTCTTATAGATGCAGAGTTTATTGATATCAAAAACTTGGATGCTTCTTATGAGATGCGGGAGAACTTGAAGACCATCTATGGTGGCGATCCACATATACAAAAGGAAAATGTTGATAGTTTGAGATAAAAGTATGATGACATGAGGATAAAAAAAAATATGAACATTGAATAATATAGTAAGAGAATCAAAGAAGTTGTTGCTTCTATCTAAGGTGCTAGTGGTAATCTTCTCGAGGAGGATGTGGTAAGCCAAATTTTGAGAACTTTATTGCTTTAGTATGATATTAGTGTTTCAACTATACAAGGGATCAGATCTCTATAAACTTTTACTATTATTCTTGATGCATTTATAGGGAAATTAACTGCATTTGAGTTTAGTAATTATGATAATAGTATGCCAAAAGTTGAAGCTGCTTTCAAGTAATCATTGACTCTTTCACCATATAAGAAAGGAAAGGAGATATCTAACATTTCTTTAGAATGTTACTCTAATGATTATGAATCTCTCCCATCTAAAGAATGAGAATAGGAGGAATTGGAAGCTTTACTTTCCCAAAGGCTGCGTAGAGGGAAAGGTAAATGTAAGGGTAATCTACCTTTGAAATGTTTTTCATGAAATAAAGCTGGACAAATTTCCTCTAGATGCCCTGACAATGACATGAAGGAGAAGCCAAGAAGATTCAAGGATAAGAACAAGAAAGTACGCTACCTAGATGAAGAAGGTATTACTGACGAGGAATCTGATGGAAAATATGAAGAAATTGTTTTGTTTGTTGTAGGAAAAGAAGAACCCTTGGAAGAAGGTGAGAAAGATTTATTTTGTAACATGAATCACAGTGGTGACTAGATTATTGACAGTGGGTGCACTCATCATATGACCGGTAATAAAATCAAGTTGATCAAGATGGAAGAATATGATTGAGGCTTGGTAAAATTTGGGAATGATGCTCCCTATTTGGTAAAAGGTAAAGGATCTAATACTTTGAATGATAAAACAAATTGTGATGATGTTTACTGGGTTGTTCATCTGAGATACAACTTGTTCAGTGTTTCTCAATTGGCTAACAAAGGATATAGATTAGATTTTAATGGAGGTATATGCAGGATTATTGGGAAATCAAGAGAATTGATTAGTACCAGTGAAAAAACCAAAGGTAACTTGTTCCATATGAATTCTACTGTTAAGAGTTGTCTGATTGCTAAGGTAGAATACTGTTGATTATGGCATAAGAGGTTTTTCCATGATGTCATGATGCATATTTGATTACAAGATGATCAATTATTATCTTGTCATTGATGTCAACTACTAACCTTGTATTCTAGTATGTTGCCAAAAATAGTTGTGATGAATGAACGGTTGCATTGAATTTTCATAGTTGCTATCTTTATGGGAGACTTATGTGTGTCTCTGGATGTCTAATACATGATGCTATAGCTGAAGTGATCTTATGAGACAGTTGTGATCGATTGAAGTATAAGAGTACAACTGTTAGAATAGTTAATGACAGGTGATAGATGATTTGAATGTCTTGTCAAATTTTTATTGTATCTTCTAGTGTGGTCATAGGATATGGTGGTCAACAATGTTCAGATGCTAGAGTTATGATCACAACTACTTTGATTAACTGGTGGATAAGTGATTGGTGAGAAAAGATAGAGTTACTAATAGGTTGAAGTATTTGTATTCTTGGGTGAAAATTGATAAATCTTTGATCGGTGATCGGTGTTGAGGTTGTGGTAGAATTAGGGGATGTGTATTCATGATTATAGGTGATCAGCTAGCATCACATTGTTTAGTGCTAGCATGTGGAGAAGATTCTAGAGGAAGCATGATTTTGGTCAAAATGTATTTGACCCGTTGACACAAAATTTGATGTAAATCATTTTGTTGCCTGTCATGATCATGGAAATGTGTTTTGTTCATTGAATTTTATATTTTAGAACATTGGATTTGAGCATGATGTTTGAAATTCTAATTTAGGGCTTAATTTAGGTGGACTTAAAAGTTCAATATATAATGGATGAAGTTGAAATTTTTGTTGTTGATTATGTGTTGGGGAAGTGCAGTTGTAAGGTGTGATTTGCGATCAAGCCAGGGCAGAGCTAAGTGTGTTGAGAGGAGATTATGTGCTTCACTGGATCTGATCAAGAAGAGGTAGTTCTATTTAAGAGATCATTCTTTCCGTTGTTCCCTAACAGTTGCAGCAGGTTAAATCCCTTATCTTGGTAGATCCTAACAGATCTTTGTTGTAAATCCTCTAGCAAGGTGACAATTTATCAAGTGTTTAAAGTCCTCTAACAAGGCTACTCTTAATAGGGTAAAGGTCGTAACAAGCCTAAGGAAATTCCCTTAACCAGGTAGCACCTAACATTGGTTTTGTAATGTCCTAACAATGTTAATATCCTCAGAGGGATTACTTCATAAGAGTGCATCATTTAGTGGGTACTAATTCCCATCGTGGTTTTTCCCCAATTTGGATTTTAATGAGATAAATTTGTGTTTAAAATTTGTTGATGGACATGCATGTTTATGATTTTAATTTGTTTTAATTAAGGTTAATCTTGTGAATGTTAGTTTAAGTTTAAGTAGTTCACATTCAGCCAACAAATAGAATTTAGGATCAAGATGTCTTGTTGGAAACTCCCAAATCATCCTATAACTCGTGTCACATCTTTGGTCATTCAATTTGTACATTTCATATTTCTCATGAGGCTCCTAATATTTTTTGAGGAAATAGATGTCTGTAACAATAGTTATTACATTTCAATAACTAAGGATTCTAGAAATTGATGATATCTTAGTTTGGGATAAATATCCATCCCCTATTCCCAACTTTTTTCTTGATCTTTACCATGAGCCTCCTATAGGGGATCTTAAGTGTTCTGTGTCAAATGAGAAACACTTCATGGTTCTAGTAGACAATGGTTTTTTTCCCATCCTTCAGTCCTCAGCCTCCTATCTTATTTTCAACACTAGAATACTACAAAAAGAGGGAATTAATGTCATTTCCTATCACCAAACCTCCTGAATCCAATACATTTATAAGTCACCATTTATAAAAAATTAAATGGCCATTTTTTATAGGTGATCTATTGACATGGTTCATGTCCCACAAAAATTGAGCCAAAATAACAACAAAAATTGTGTTGACCCATTATAAGGGTTCTTCAATTTTATAGATTTCTTGAGGGTTTTTTTAATCTTTTATTTATAGTCTCAACTTGTCTTTTTATTTCTTGAGATTTAGAGAAAGATCTTCTTCCTCTTTATTTGTATCCATTCAAGGTCATTATTTTAAGCAAAGAGGTGAACTTTATTAATATATTAAATATATAGAGAAAATACAAAACTGCCAAAAGGATGAGCCAAGAAATCACTGAAACCCATATTTAAAGATGAGATCAAGTATATAGAAACTCAACATTGAGGCATACTAGACCAAAAATATGAAGGAATGCCAAATTACAACATGGGCTATAGAATACTACAATACACTTACACTGGAATCCATTATTATCATTGGTGAATTGGGTCAATTTCCACCTATGAAATATTCCTAAGTATGTTGGTGTATCCCATAGGCCAACTGATTGATGGATCTTTAACACAATTATTGTATCATTAATGATATCATTTGTCAACAAGGTGATTAAGTCTTTTCAACTTTCATTTTTTAGCCTTCTCTCTAACATTATGAATACAATGCCAATGATTTCAGATTATGGAATCCTTATGTTGATCTCTAATTATTTTAACTCAATAATTATGAGTGTGCTACATTTTGATCCCGTATTCATTTATTGACAACAAATTTCTTAGTTGCACTATTCAATACATATATGCTGAAATCATTAATGCTGTTGTGTACATAGTATAATGTAGAATAATCAAGGGGGTGATCTTATTCAAATAAATGACAATCTATGTGAGGTTGATTTTATGAGCTATCAAGTTCAATCATTATGTATGTACACTTGTGGATATACACAACCCATACAACTACTGCCAAAATTTTTAGTTACTTGTTGTAATCACCACTAACTTGTAATGATGATGAGGACTTTGGTAATCCATAAATCCAAAAGGTTCAACACTTGAAAGAGTGTTAATTAGCAACAATGTACATTTATTATTAGGGCTTCACATTTATTGATCTCTTATGCATAGAATATTTAGTTTATTAAGATACCCCACCCTTCTCTCAACCTTCAACTAGTAGCGATACACATGTATACAAGATAATGCATAAGTATCCATCTAAAAGCAAACAGACTATAATCTACATACAATATCAATCTAAAGTTCTTGAACACTTACCTCAATAAAATACTACCTTGTTGAAATGCACACTATACAAACTTAGTATCATTAACACCAAAAAGAAATTAATGAGATTGATACCCAATTTATATAATCTTTTCCAACACATAATTTAAAAATAAAAATGTTTGCATTTCTTTCTATTCTTACCTATAATTAATAGTAACTTTGTAAAAACCCATGAACCATTGCTACTTTGCCTTGACAATTGGAATAAAGGTTCTTTGTGCGAATCCTAACTTGAGAGAAACTTGAACATTAAACGAAACTGCACTGCAATTATTGGCAATGCAACAATGTCAAAAGTTATTTAATTCTGATTGGTAGGCAATTGCCATACGGTTGTTTGAATGGATTCAATCGAATCTCAGCCATTCAAAATGCTCTCCAGCTCTGTCCAACCAAAAAAAAATTGCAATATCACCGTTTGAACGGGCCGGATGGAAACTCAGCCATGGAAAATGCTCCACGAGTCTGTAGCAGATTTTGCCCGATGAAAATTCATTGTTCCTTAAACCAATGTTTTAAATTGTCAAGATTTATAAGCTCTATAAATATTTCCTTAAACCAAGGTATTTGCAAGATTTATAAGTTTTGTAAGTCTCCGTAGACCAAGGTTTTGAATTGTCAATATTTATTAACATCCACGGCTCGTCATTCATAGAAATCTTATGAGTCCGTTCATGACTTTGACACAGTCCGTTCATGACTTTGAGACACTAGTCTATCTATCAATTCATTTCACATAAAAATGTCAAATAATAAATCCTACTTGACCTTTACTTGCATCAATTAAACAAGTGGCACTAGTGGCAAAATATTTGCATAATAATTAATTATAATTCTAATATTAAATATAATTTAATAATTATAATAAATTTTATTAATAATAATTGAAGAAACTATAAAATAATTTTAGTAAATTTAATAAGGATAATTATTTAATATAAAATTTGTATAATGTACATTTATGAAATAATAATATATAATTTTAATTATAATATAATAATTATTGTGATAGATAAAATTAAAATGATACATAATTTTTAATTGTACATAATTTTTTAAAATGATGAGTATAAATTAAAAATTAGGTTTCATAAATATGAATATGGGGTATTGTGTCATTGAAAATTGCTCAAAAATTAAAATAGACATAGGGCTTGTGTGTATATAGGACCCCAAATTTATTAGCCAATCAACATGAAGAAAAATAATTTTCATAAATTTTTTACGGTTAAAAAATTCATTGCAATAATACATAGCCTAACAAAATACTAATAATAAGAATAAATTTTGAAATAAAAACATAATTTCAAGATTAACTATATTACTACAAAATCAAGATACTTATGATCCAAAATAGTTGTTGAATGAATGGCTCCAATGCAATATCAATCATTTGAGTCACTTTCACCCAGTCTTCTTGGAGAGTTTTCCACACGGAATCACAATAACCAAGCATTGACTGAATGCAATTCGGCAAAATTTTCTCCTGTGTTAAATATCAACAAAATTTTCTCCTGTGTTGAATAGATTACTTGATAGGCCTAGTGCCACATCATTAAAATATTCTTGTAGTTATTCCACATGGAATCGGAAGAATCCAACACTGCCTAACTACAATTCCCATCTTTGTTAATTTCCTTGCAGTGTGTTGGATACTCTGATTCCAGCATTGACTGACTGTAATTCCCATCTTTGTTAATTTTCTTATGTGTTGGATACCGTGTTTGTTAGGTCTGCTTATGATATAGTTGCCACATCGTTAAAATATTTCATATTCTTTGGATATTACTATACTTTGAACCGTTTGAATTTTGAAACAGTATCAGACTTATTCTTGAGAAAATAAATCCATATTTTCTTGCTAGAGCCATCAATAAAGGTTAGAAAATAAAATTTTCCACTAATAGATTGAGTTTGTATTAGTCCACATAGACATGTGTGGACTATCTTTAATTGTTCTTCTACTCTATTGGAGGATGATCACAAGCTGTCTCTTTTATGCTTTTAAAAAATACAACTTTCACACTGACTATCATGTTCTTTTAATATACAGAGGCCTTTGACAATAGATTGATTTTAAAGAAGACTAAGAATATTAAAGGGAACATGACCAAACCTAGAATGTTATAATTGTGACTCATCTATGTTTGAGACATTGTGAGCAAATGATTGTGGTAGAATGGCACTGCTAAGATTCAAGGGAAACATTCTATTCTTGGTCTTTTCAACCTTTTCTATAAGTCTTCTATTAGGAGTTTTATGAACAATACAAGTTGTACCTATAAAAATTACATCATAACGATGTTCCATTAATTGCCTTACACTTATGTGATTATTTTTCAGGTTTGCAACATAATAGACCTTATGTACATGTACTCTTGCTGATTTTGTTTAGTAAGAACATGCACAATTCATTTCCATTGAGATTTTATATGAGATCATCACCAAGTGTAGTCTAAGAATTTATAGAATTATCAATGCATAAAATCAATTTTTTTTCCACTGTTTGGCAAGAAAAGGTCCTTATTGTGACTATCTTCAGAAATATGGAAGTAAAGAACATTTCTTTAGAAGACTCTTGTTCATCATTGGAGACATATGATCTACCTTTATTTTGGTCTAGTTGTTTCATTTTCCATTCAGATTCATAGAGCCCAATTTTTTTTGTAGTAGTAGCACTGGGCTTTGGATGTTTCAGTCTATTTTCTGCCTCTTTATTCCTAATCTAATGATTTTCTAGACTACCCTGATTATTCTTGTGTTGACCTTTCTTCTTCATGTTGACTAGATCTACGTCTACCTTTTTTGCTTCTACTTCTCTTTCCCTTATTTTTGCCTCTCCTGAAAGAGCCTTTTTTCTTGAACGCTTGTTTCAAAGACTCTTCTTCTAGATTTAGTCCGGTCTCATGTGAAAAAAGTGATACAGTTAGTTGTTCTACTTAAAATGTAGTGAGATCTTTGGACTCCAAAATGGCTGTTACAACCATTTCAAATTTCCTCAGCAAGATTCTAAGGAGTTTCTTGACAATATTATGATCTTCAATGGTTTCACCATTAATCCTGATCTAGTTTATAATTCCCATGACATTAGTTATAAAGTGAACAACATTCGTTGAGTTAGACATTTTCAGTGTTTCAAACTGCATTTCTAAGATCTATAGTTTAACTATCTTGAATTTGTCATTAGCCTTGTAAGAAAATTTTAGAATATCCCAAACCTCTTTTTTTGTTGTTACACCTATGATTTTTTTGATAAAATAGAATTATAAATGAAATTTTGGATTCAATATTTTTCTCTTTTCTCCTTGTTTCTCAAGTTTGTAGCTATATTTCTCTGAGCATTAGTCATATTAGCGAAGACTGCTAGGGTGGGATCCATGTAGTCATTCTTAATAGATTCCTAACATTCTTGGGCTTGTAGAAAAGGCTTCATTCTCAAGTCCATCCCAATTCATAATTTTACTAATAAGTATGGGAGTCTTTTGCAAGTTACTAGAGGAAGCCATAAATTAAAACTACACTTCCAATATTAAATGATCTCTGATTTAAATATAAAATATTCACAACAAGACAAAACATGACCTCTTTAATTACTTAAGAATATGAGGCCTTTTAAATTCATATTAGACCAGTCTTGGATCATAAATAAATATTTAAAATGTACAAGAAATATTTTAAATCAAAAAAATTTCTAGTGAGTTTGTCTTTCATGATCCTTGAGCCTTTTATGGTACATATCCTTTTCTTCATATCTAGATCCCTCTTTGATGAGACATTTTCTCCACCTTATGTGAAAAGGTTTCATCTATATGTGGAAAAATACTCTTAACTCTCTACAATTCTCTTCCATAGAATGATCTAACTACTCTCCATTTCAATATGAAGAGTCTTACGCAACTACACTATGATGCCATGAATATGATCGTAGAGGAAAATAAAAACAAAGGAGAAAAAATAAATCAACAATTAGAGGGAAGAATACTTATGGGTGTCACACCCTTCTCATTATCAATAGAAAAATGGTTTATAATAAAATTATTGGAACTGATACTAAACATACGGTCAACTAAAATTAACTCCAGTGTGCTAATAAAACAAACTAAAACTAATAGGAAACTAATTAGTCTACATGAAAGAAATGCTATGGAAAATTAAGTTAACACTAAAAAAATATTTTTGTAAGTAGAATTATTGTACTCCAAATCACCATTTGTTGGTAGAAAGAAAAATGATAGGTTTGATTAATGTCAAAAGCACTATCGTAAAGGGCCCATCAAGATCTAGATCTAAAACCTACCCTACCTCTTGTGTTTGAATCTCTCTTATCACATAGCAATGTGGGATTTCATATGGGTTGAAGATCTATCCATGTCACTCTTCTAAGACATTACCTAAATAAACAACTGTACAAACTCTATTAGTGAGCTTTGTTTGGTAAGTTTTGGAACTCCTATCCTTTTCTTGTAAGTCTCAAGGATTTAATTTTTAATAATTGAAAATGTTTTGCATAATTTTATTCTTAGACCAAGGGTTTGGATTTTTTGTCTTTGTTTTCTCAAACAAAGAGGATTGTGATGCCATTCCCAAGTGCAAAGCCTAGTTTTTGTAGGGATCAAGCCCTTTCATTCAACTAAGGGCCCCAAACTTTAACCGTAGGCTATCTCAGATCAAATATATCCCTTTCTAGTTCAAACTCTTAGCTCTACTACTAGAATATCAAGAGTTTGACCTAGTTGAGATTGTTGGAATTGAAATGGGATTTTTTCTTTGGCATGACTATAATTTCTTTAAGAACCCACTATCCTTATTTGGTTGAGAATGCTAATAGATAGTTCTAACGAGGTTCCTTGTTGGCATATTACATTTGGATATATTCAATTATATAGTTAGTATAGTTATAGTAGTTATAATTATGTAAGTTGGGACAAGTGTGTGTGTGTGTGTGTGTGTATATATATATATATATATATATATATATATATATATATATATATATATTCCTAAATATCATCAAAATAGTTTTTTTCTTCCTCCTTCATTTGGTATCAGAGCAATTCTATTGTGTATATAGTCTAAAATGGAAGGGGAAATATAGAATCTGAGTTTATGACTAGATGGTCCTCTATGGTAATACATATTTGTTATGGGATTCAGTTAGTTTTTTAAATTGGTGGTGGTCATATATGAAAGAAGTACATATTACTATAACACAACATTTCAAATTCTACTACTACGTGTAGAGAGGGCATTACAAGATATTAAAGTCATAGTGAAGAGCATGCATAAATGGATGACAACCAGGTCAGTGCTATTAGAAAAGTAAAGAGTCTCTTTTAGTTACAAATAAATAACAACTAGTTCAGCGAAAGAATTCCAAGTGGTGATATGTTTTGATAGTGACCCTTTCTTGTACACCTTGTGGAAGAGGCTTACAATACTTTGGTGAATACCTTTAGGAAAAGGATAAATCTGAAGACTGTGAGTGGGGAAAATTATCATCGTTAATTAAGTTTCATTGATGTATGTTTTGGATGCCAAAACCATTGGCGTACTATCATAAATAAGGTATGATATTTGATTCTTGAATATTGTTGTAGATAACAATAGATTTCCTAATTATATACCCTTGTTCAAGAAATAATCTATGAAACTTTCACATATACAATGATGGGCTACCATTAGATGACTTATATTGCTTGAAGTGGTCATAATATTAAGGTGATGATGTTTTGTCAGTTCACTATTTTCATAGATAAGGTTGGATCTTAGTTTTAAGTTTTTATTTTTTATTTTTTATTTTTTTCTAAAATGGGGTTTCTCTTAGATAAGTATTTTTTATTCAATTTTCATACTTGTATAATAAAAATTCAAATGTAATTGGTGACTAATAATTTATGGGGAATAGTAAATGGAAATGATAAAATGCCTATAGATACAAAAACATTATTATATTAGAATAACATAGATCATAAAGAAGTTCAAATCAATAATGGATATCATTAGTCCGGCCCTGGGGTATAGAGCCTCCGATTATATTAATGGAAATACTTGGGTTGATATTCCTAACCAATTAAGGGATAGACCGGATCTCCAGCACTCTGCCAGAGAACTAATGGACATTCTGAAAGACTACAGAATATCTGAGATGGAAGATGATATCATATGGACCCCCACTCAATCTGGATCCTTCATTGTTAGATCGGCTTATAACCTGCTTATTAAGGAAGAGAATAACCAGAGCGACTGGATGAAGGTTTGGATCCCCCATCTTACGCCTAAAGTGAACTTCTTCTGGTGGACCCTTATGCATGAAAAGATC
>MU225019.1:2343757-2355310 GCA_018584345.1 Thuja plicata | reverse complement strand
TTTGCCTCTTAGCATTCTTCTTTCCATGAGTGCTTCAATTTCATCTAGATCTTCTTCTTCACTTTTGCTTTCACTGTCTCTTCTAGATGAGTGTCTCTGACTGGATTTGCTTATTCTCATAGAAGACGTGAATGCAGACTCTAAACTTGGTGAGACACTATTATCAAAGTTATTCATCTCAAATGAAATCAGTCTACCAATTAGGCTATCAAGAGTGACTTTATTATTTGCTACTACTCTCATTTCTTGAATAGCAGAGACTCTAATAGCATATATAGGAAATAGGGTTCTTAGGATTTTACTTACCACTGTCTCCTCTTCAAGTGTACCTCCAACACCTCGTATAGAATTGACTACCTCTTTTATTCTTGTGCTGTATTGTGTGATGTTTTCACCTTCTTTCATTTTGAAATCATCAAAATTTCCTCTAAGAATTTATGCCTTGTCTCTCATAACATTTGCATCACCGCCATGTACAAGTTTCAATTTGTCCCACATTGTCTTTGCATTTTGTCAATCTTTGACATCTTCAAATTCAGCATCAGAGAGTGAGGCTGAAAGTTCTATAACCATGCAGTTATGTTCATGCTTTACTCTCAATTGATCCATTGTCAATGGTCCTGTAGGCAACACATATTAAGTATCCAAGTATTGAGTAATATCATTGCCAATACCTGATAATTGAAGCTTTATCCTTCTTTTCCATGAAGCAAAGTTGTCCTTGTTTAACTTGGGCACATCTCGTCTGTTCATCTTGTGATCTTTTACTTAGGTCTTGAAACCTCCCTTCTAAGCACACAAGCTCTGATACCAATTGTTAGTAATAACTAAGAGGGGGGGAGGGGGTGAATCAGTGGCCTTAAAAATTTATCCAATTTAAACTTTAATCCACCAATCAATACTTCTCAAATTATTAAGTCCCAATAAGATGCATGCCTTTGAAACACTTAAACAAATAACTGTCTGTCAGTTTACCTTGTCTGTCATTTTTCTCCTTGATAACCGATAAGCAGTAAAATATATTTACCGATACTCAATAAATATGCAGAGTATACCAGTCAATCCATAAATGCATATGTAGAATGTAAAACAATAAAGTAATGAACCATACACACATAACACAAGGATTTTAACGTGGAAACCCTGTTAAGAGAAAAACCACTCGGACTGGTACCCCAAATTTTCACTCTTCTAAAGTGAGCCCTGTTAGTAGCCAACCCTATTAAAGGTTACAAACACACTGTTAAGTGCGACCTTGTTAGAGGATTTTCAATACATAGGTTGTCACTAAGTATCTGGCATCTATGCTACCATCCTTGAATCAGCCTCCTTCTTAGACTGTCAATAGGCTTTAGGTAAGACTAGTGCTACTATCATGAGTCAACCTTTTGGTAATCTATTAGGATATACCTTAATTAAAAAAGACTATTAAGTCTTGATATGTTAAGAGACTTAATACTTCAATGGTTAAACTGAAACAAAATGCCTGTTTCTAATGCAACTAAATTGCAGATTTTTACATCTATTTACTTACAATATCTTTCTGATCAATGTATCAATACAATTCCTTTGTACTTAACTCTTTCTGCTCTATGATGCTATGCTTTTATGTTCGTCGGTGTCTGTAGAATTATTTATCTCTCCCTCAGCTTGATTAATCAGGACTGCATGAAGTTATTCCTTTATCAGTTTCTCTTCAGCATCTTCTATTAGTTCACTCCCCCGTGTATCTGATTGATTATGGACCACCAAGGAGAATGAATTATACTTGTCTCTTAAATAGACATGATATTCCTTAATTCTTGGTTCTTGATTCTTGGCATGAAAAACAATCTAGCCAAATTTATTTACGGCTTTAAGTCCTGATTTATCTCATAGTTATCTTCTTGCCAACTGTGTAAATCATCTTTAAATCACTTCCTTATTTGTGGTCGAATAAAACAAATCAAACAACCAGTTAATTCTATCTTTTAGCTCTGCCAGCTAGATATTTTTTCATTTTCTGATTTCTCTGTTCTGTCAGTCAATTCTATAGTTCATCACCGGTGACAACTGCCAGTTCCGTTGGTGACGCTTCAGTTAGCTTCGGGATCTTTGTCTGTTGGGCATCATTGGATCTTGTTCATCGGACAACACTATTTTTAGCTCGTCGGGCATCCTTTGTTTCTGCTCATCGGGCAACACTGTCTTCTACTCATCGGGCATCACTGTGACTTTATCTCTATTTTTACCGATGGTGTTCTCTCCACTGCTGTAGTCTGTCACTTAGTGAATACTTGACTTTTATGCATTGCTAGAAGCATAACCTTTATTCCATTGATTCTCTGAAGTCTTTGGCATTATGTGTAAGACCATACAGATGATATCAAGTTCACATCAATGACAATACAAACCATTAACTGATTTAATGTCTTTGCATCATCTTCAACTTAACATTATCAAACATTTAATCAGTTACATGTCATCAATTTGGAGTAAAAGTTATTAATGAAAAGTTTTCTCTAAAACTTCAATTATTTAGGTTCAAAATGGAAAAAGAAATCATAATGTCAAACTATATAAGTATTTTGAGATCTCTCATTAGGCATCTTGAAGAATTTAAGGCTCTAATTTATGATGATGCTAAGGTCATCCTGTTGAAAAGTTTATCTTGAAAATGTAATAATGTTATTTTTACACTCAGTCAAATAACTTCACAAACTCTAGAATATATGACTTCAACCTTTCTAGCAGAAGAAATAAGGAAAAAATAATATTTAGAAGAATATCTTCAATTAGATAAAGCATTATATTCATTAAGTAATAAGAAATGGTTATATAAAAATAAATACATAATAAATATATTTATTGTAAGAAAAAGGGTCAGAAAACATGGATGTGTAGAACTAGAGCTAAGATTTTCTTAAGGGAAAACTGAAATAACAGTTTGATGAAGGAAATGTTTCTTGCATTAAATATGAGGATACATTAGATGATGGAGAAGTCATTAATTATTCTCATTCTCCAATTAATTACAATTTTGATCTTTGAACCTTCACATCAAGAGGTTGGCAACGTTATAGGATGGAGGAACTTCTATCATCTCAAGTCAACTACTTGCTTTGGGATGGGGATTTGCATGAGAAGAATTTTTGGAATTTTAGGTTTTTGTTTTGTTTTTCTTTCTAGTGTTGAAAATTTTAAAGAATGCATGTTTTATGAAGAATCTTATTGGAGACAAGTTTAGGATTTGGTATTGCACTCAATATGGATTTCCATCAAGTAAGATTTAGAGTATATGATAAATAATTACACCCTTTCATAGTCACTAGAAAATAATAGAGATATGTCTCATCTCTTAGGGATCATTGATGAATAATTCAAGACTATATGATTTGAGAGTTCATGATTGAGAGATTAATAACATAGCTGAAAGCTACGCCTTTATGAGATTAAGATAAAACTGTATGGAGTCTTCCTTGGTTTGGGATTTGCTACTTCATAAGAATATTTTATCATAATATGTTTTCATATCATGTAATTATCATGTTTTATTATGTAAGCCTTAAGGGGGTGTACCTAGGGAAAGGTGAATTTGATGTTTCTAGGGTCAATGCAATAAGGTGGGAATGTTGGATTAATAGATTTAGATATGCTTAATTATGTAATTAGTTTAGTATATATATGTTTGAATAGCTGATGCAATTATAATAAGTAATTTTTGGTGATGTGATGATGCAGATTTGACTATAGGATGATCAATTATTATGTTGTAATTGATGTCAACTAATGATCTTGTGTTCTTAGTGTGTTGCCAAGCATAGTTGTGATGAATGAACGGTTGTAGTTAATTTGCACGGTTTCTATCTTTATGGGAGACTTAGGCATCTCTCTTGATGTCTAATGCATGACTGCTATTAGTGAAGTGATCTTATAAAAAAGTTGTTATTGATTGAAGTATAGCAATGCAACCGCTAGAGTAGTTAATGATAGGTGATAGATGACTTAAATGCCTTGTCAAATATTTGTTGTGTCTTGTGGTACAATCATAGGATATTGTGGTCAACAACATTTAGATGCTACAGTTGTGATAACAATTAATTTAAGTGATCGGTGTGCATGATAAGTGATGAGTGAGAAGAGATAGAGTTGTTAAAAGGTTAAAGTATTTGTGTTCTTGAGAGATAGTTGATAAATATTTGATCACTGATTGGTTTTGAGGTTGTGGTGGAATCTGTTGAGATAGTCACAATCAGGTGACACATCTTAATGATTAGAGGTGGTGTCCTGGCATCACATATTTTGATGCTAGCATCTAGAGAAGATTCTAGATGAAGCATGAGTTTGGTCAAAACATGTTTGACCCCTTGACACAGATTTATATTTAAATCATTTTATTAGCCGACGTAGTCATTTAAATGTGTTTTTTTGATTGAAATTTTTCTTTTAGACCATTGGATTTCAGTAGGATGTTTGAAATTCTAATTAATGGCTTCATTTAGGTGTTGGACTTGAAAATTCAATATATAATGGATGAAGTTGAAAGTTTTTGTTGTTGATTGTGTGTTGGGAAAGTGTGATTGTAAGGTGTGAGCTATGATTAAGCCACAGAAGAGTAAGTCTGTTGAGAATATATTGTGTGCTTTAGTGGACCTGATTTAAAAGTGGTAGTGTTTTTCTACAAATCATTCTTTCTATTATTCCCTAACAGTTACAGCAGGTTAAATACCTTAACTGGGTAGATCCTAACAAATCATTTTTGTAAATCCTCTAGCAAGGTGACACTTTTTCAAGTGTTCAAAGTCATCTATCAACGCTACTCGTAACAGGGTAAAGTTCCTAAATGGACCAAGGAAAATCTCTTAACTGGGTAGCGCCTAACAGTGTTGTTGATGTCTGAAATTGGGATAGAAGTAGAAAAAAATATCGAAGACATGTTGTAGGTAGCCTTTGGGTCTTTGTTTTAGGTTGGGTGTTTTTTGGGGTGGTGCTGGTTTTTTGGGCTGGCTCTATTTGGGGTTGATGTTGACTTTTTTGCTAAGTGTCAGTGGTTTTTATTGTAAGGAAACTCAGGTGCGAAAACAGCTTCCTACACTAATCTCTATAGGAAAGTATTGTGCAAATTATTTTTAAATCCTTACAATTTCAGATTTGTTAACTACTTTAACAATGATATTGCAGCCACATACCATGCATACAAAAAATAGAGAATGACACAATGATTTACCCTAGGGAAAACCTTTTGGTAAAAAACCCCAGCACTCCAAAACCTGCACAATGTATTATCTTCAACACAACAGTTACAACACACTTGCAATGCAAGTTCTTTCAGGAGACAATTGACACACATAGACAAATCCAGTAGCACTAGATTATACCAACAATACACTCTTTTTTGTATCCTTTTTTGTATCCCTAAAAACCGCTTATATCATGCGCTTTCCTTTTTAGGGAAACTTCCAAAGATAGCCGCATTAGGGTTTTACCATTCTCTGAGAAAATAGGAACCCTCAAAAACTTTTTGAGGCAATGCCCCTAACCCCACAATTGTGAAAGAGTGTAAAGTACTCAACTTTATCAGTTGCCACATGTCTTGCACGTCTTCACCTATCATTGAAATCTCCTAGAAATAGCTCTTATGTGTCATAGGAATCCCTCATAACCGTTTCAGCCATAATCTCCTTACACACCTTTCAAGATGCCGACACATCAAGTGGAGTGACACATCAACATGCCAACTAGACATGTACACTCACACTTAATTACATTATTTGCAAGAAAATACATTTTACAAAACAAATAATAAGAATAGGAATTATCCAAGGTTGAGACACCTTATTCCTAACATTTGTGGCCTGGTATTTTTTGGGGCTTTATTTCTTTATCTTTAGATCTGTTGTACAGGTTTGCAAGGCCCACTTAAAACTTGATTTTTCTCTAATCCAAAATAGTGTTGTTGTAAACTCCTAACAGGGTTAAGCTCCTCATAGGGTGTACTTTAGTAAAGTGAATAATTTAGTGGGTACTAATTCCCACTGTGGTTTTTTTCCTATTTGGATCTCCATGAGATAAATCTGCGTGTCAGCTTTGTGGATGGACTTGCATTTTTATGATTTTCATTTTTTGTAATTAAGGTTAATATCAAGTGAATCTTGGTTTAATTTTAAGAGGTTGATTATTAGGTAGATTACTGAATCACCCCCTCCTCTTAGTAATCTAATCTTAGGACTAACAATTGGTATCATAGATTTGGTCCTCTATTGTGGTGAAGCTTAACAACTTCAAGAAAAATTCCAAAGATTATGAGAAAGGAAGCTCCTAAATTCATAAGAGAGAACTACTCAATTTGGTGCAGTCGGATGAAGCTCTTTCTTCAAGGTATGGGTGATCAGTATTGGGATCATATGATTTATAGGTATACTATCCCTCAGGAAACCTGAATGTAGATCAATTGAAGGTCAAGTAAGAACATACGGCTACTATGGAAGCTATTGCTAGTATTCTTACAGATACATAGTTTATTGATAACAAAGACTTGGATACCTCCTATGAGATGCGGGAGAATTTGAAGACCATCTATGGTGGAGATCTACATATACAAAAGGAAAATGTTGATAGTTTGAGAGAAAAGTATGATGACATGAGGATACAAGAAAATGAGAACATTGAATAATATAGTAAGAGAATCAAAGAAGTTGTTGCTGCTATCCGAGGTGCTAGTGGTAATCTCCTCGAGGAAGATATGGTAAGCCAAATGTTGATAACTTTATTTCTTTAGTATGATATTAGGGTTTCAACTATGCAAGGGCTTAGATATCTAGAAACTTTTATGATTATTATTAATGCATTTATAGGGAAATTAACTCCATTTGAGTTTAGTAATTATGATAATAGTATGGCAAAAGTTGAAGCTGCTTTCAAGTAATCATTCACTCTTGCACCATATAGGAAAGGAAAGGAGACATCTAACATTTATTTAGCCTATTACTCTAACAATTATGAATCTCTCCTATTTGAAGAATGAGAATAGGAGGAATTGGAAGCTTTACTTGCCCAAAGGCTGCATATGGGGAAAGGTAAATATAAGGATAATCTTCCTTTGAAGTGCTTTTCATGCAATAAAATTGGACAAATTTTCTCTAGATGCCCTAACAATGACATGAAGGATAAGCCAAGAAGATTCAAGGATAAGATCAAGAAAGTATGCTACCTAGCTGAGGAAGGTATTACTGATGAGGAATCTGATGGAAAATATGAAGAAGAAATTGTGTTTGTCGTAGTAAAAGAAGAATCCTTGGAAGAAGGTGAGAAAGATTTATTTTGTAACATGAATCACAATGGTGACTAGATTATTGATAGTGGGTGCACTCATCATATGAATGGTGATAAAATCAAATTGATCAAGATGGAAGAATATGACTGAGGTTCGGTAAAATTTGGGAATGATGCTCCCTATTTGGTAAAAGGTAAAGGATCTAATACATTGAATGATAAAACAAATTGTGATGATGTTTACTGGGTTGTTTGTCTAAGATACAACTTGTTTAGTATTTCTCAATTGACTACCAAAGGATATGGATTAGATTTTAATGGAGGTATATGCAGGATTATTGGGAAATCAAGAGAATTGATTGATACCAGTGAAAAAACCAAAGGTAACTTGTTCCATATGAATTCTACTATTAAGAGTAGTTTGATTGCTAAGGTAGAAGATTGTAGATTATGGCATAAGAGGTTTTTCCATGTGGATTTTGATAACTTGATCAATGTGAGTAAGATGAAGATAGTGACAAGTTCTCCCAACCTAGTGAAACTATACAATGTAGTCGTGAAGAATGTCAGCTTGGGAAGTTAACTAGTTCTGGTTTCATTAGTAAAAATTATTCTTTTGAAAGTATTTTAGATATGGTTCATACCGATCGGTGTGGTCCAATGAGAACTCAGAGTTACTATGCTGATAGATATTTCATTTTGATTATTGATGATTATTCTAGAATGATGTGTGCTATATTTTTGAGGGATAAATATGAAGCCTTTCACATGTTTAAGATCTACAAAGCTAGAGTGGAGAAGGAGATTGGTAAAACCCTGAAATGCCTTAGTACTGATAGAGGAGGTGATTTTACTTCACATGAATCTACTATATATTGTGAAGAATAGGGCATTCAAAGGCATATGTCAGCTCTGAGAACACCTCAGAAAAACGGTATTGGTGAAAGAAGAAACAAGTCTATCATTCATTGTTCTAGGGCATTAATGATTCAGAAGGGTGTTGCGTATATATTTTTGAGAGAAGCGGTGAGCACTATGGTGTACAAATTGAATATAGTTCAGTTCAAGAAATGTACAAAAAAAACTCCCTATGAGCTATGGTATGGTCGATCACCATGTGTACATATTATTTCAAAAAATTTGGGAGGAGATGCTACATAAAGAGAGGAAAAAACAAGTAAGTTTGACCTAAGAAGTGATGAGGGGATATTCTTAGGATATTCCACAAAGAGAAAACCCTACAAGTGCTTGAAAAAGACAATAAATAAAATAGTGGAAAGTGCTAGTGTTAGAATAGATGAATTTTCCTGAGAAAAATGATGAATCCAATAAGAAGGAACCCAAAGAATATCATGGCTTTGTATATGTACAACTTCTGGAGTAGGACACTACAACATAACTGATGGAGAGAAAGGTCAATGAATAGGAACCGATACAATCTTTTGAAGAAACTCCTAGAACGGAATTGGTATTGTCAAGGTATGTATAGTTGAATCATTCCCCTAATCAAATTATTAGTGACAAAAATGTAGGTGTGTTAACAAGAAGGAAGGCAAGAGAAGGTACCCACTTTCTATTTGAATTTGATCCTAAAATAGTGAAAGATTCATTGAGAGATGAATATTGTTTGAAAGCTCTGGAAGAAGGTTTGGAGCAGATTGAGAAGAAAATAACATGGACATTAGTGCTCAGACTGGTGGACAAGAATGTGATCAATACTAAGTACATTTTTAGAAACAAATAAATAAAATAGGTGAAGTGGTAAGGAACAAGGAAAGATTGGTGTGCAAAGGATATTTGCAAGAGGAAGGCCTAGACTATGGTGAAATATTTACACCTGTGGCCAGAATTGAAGGTGTAAGGATATTGCTTGCATATGCCACTTATAAATGATTCAAGGTATATAAAATGGATGTTAAGTTAGCTTTTCTTAATGGTGTTTTGTAAAGAAGAGGTATACATTGAACAACCTGAAGGATTTGCTGATTCATAAGGTAAGAACATCGTGTGTAAATTATAGAAAGCCTTGTATGGGTTGAAACAAGCACCTAGGGCATGGTATTCAATAAATTGCACTCATATTTGATTTAGATTGGTTTTCTAAGGAAAAGTATTAACAATAATGTGTATTTGAAGACCGAGACAGATGACAGGTTGCTAATTGCAAAGATATTTGTAGATGATATAATTTTTGGTAGTAATGAAGAGATGAGAAGATCATTTGCAGATGATATGGGGAAATAGTTTGAGATGTCTATGATTGGTGAGATTGAATTATTAATTGGATTATAGGTTCAAATTTGTAAGGGAAATAATGAAGACTTTGTTGAAGACCTCTAACAAGCCCACTCCTTACAGGGTGATTAAATCCTTTAACAAGGTCACACCAAAGAGTGTGTTATTGTAATCTTTAAGAGAGTTGGCTCCTAACAGGGTTCACTTCAGAAGAGTGAAAAAAAACATCTAGTTACATTGGTGGTTTTTCCCATATTGGGTTTCCATGTTAAATCTTGGTGTCACCTATGTATATGTTATTTGTTTTATGCTTTATGTTTCTGCACTTAATCTCTAAAGTATAATTGCATTGGATATTATAAAGATTGCTTTGACACCAGAGTTACAGAAGAATATCTTAATTAACTGACTAATAGTGTTAAAGTATTTAAGACATCTAAGGGACAAAGGATTTGTTTTGAAGTATCTGATTCACTCCTCCCCTCTCAGTTACTTATCTCATTTCTAACAAAATTTTAGTTTGGAGCACTCAGAATTGGTTGTTACCCCTATGGTAACTAGTTGAAAACTATCAAAGGAAGATGATTCTAAATATGTGGATGAGACACTTTATAGGTCCATGATTGGTAATCTATAGTATGTGGTGCACAAAAGACCAGATATAACACAGGAAGTTGAATTAGGGAATAGATTCTCTTCTAATCATGACAAATCTCATTTGGTTGTAATGAAGAGAATCTTCAGATATCTTAAGGAGACTAAAGACCATGGTCGTTGGTATAGACTTAAAGGTGGTTTCTCTTTCAATGTGTTTACTGATGCTGATTGGGTAGGAAATGTTGATAATAGGAAGAGAACAAGTGAAGGTGCATTCTTTCATGGAGACAAGCTTGTATCTTGGACAAGCAAGAAGAAAAATTCTATATATCACTCAATAGTTAAAACTGAGTCTGTTGCTACTGTAATTAACTATGCACAGATAGTATGGATCAGGAAAATTATGGAAGGAATTCAGGAGAAGGTAACTGAAGTGATGGTTATCTATTGTGACAATACAAGTTCTATTAACATTTTAAAGAACCCGGTGATGCACTCTAAGACTAAGCATATAGCTATCAAATATCATTTTCTTAGAGAACATGTACAGGAAAAGGAAGTGAGGTTGGAGTATGTGCCAACTAAGGAGATGGTTGTTGATATTTTCACTAAAGCATTGCCTAAGGATATATTTGAGTATTTAAGATGTAGGTTGGGGGGAATTCCCCTATCTAATTTGAATTGAAATAATATGTAGTTGCATCAATCCTAGTGTATCTATTTAATATCTTTATGTTTTGATTGATGTTCTCGGGATACTCCTTAGAAGGAGAAGTCTATGTAGTAATGTATTTTTATTAGTCATTTACAGTAGAGTAGATATAAGGTGTGTTTAGCGCCTTTGGAAGTTTTGTCAAAGGGGGAGAATGATGTGTGTATGATAAAGAGGGAAATTGTTTAGTGAAAGTGAGAGTAATTGCAGAATAGGTGAAAGATAGAAGTGGAAATATTTTTATTCATGTTGATGTTGAACAGGTTTTTGCATAAAGTATCAAGTTGGAGAGAGGAAGAGAGTGTTTCCATTAATGCCAAAGGGAGAGATTGTTGGAATAACTGATGTAGTGATGGTATTTAAGTTTTGATGATGTCATGATGCAGATTTGATTATAAGATGATCAATTATTATGTTGTCATTGATGTCAACTACTAACCTTGTATTCTTAGTATGTTGCCAAAAATAGTTGTGATGAATGAAGGGTTGCGTTGAATTTCAATAGTTGCTATCTGTATGGGAGACTTATGTCTTTCTCTAGATTTCTAATGCATGACCACTACGGATGAAGTGATCTTATGAGACAATTGTGATCGATTGAAGTATAAGAGTACAACTGTTAGAATAGTTAATGACTGTGTGCATAAATGTTGTCACACTTCTATGAATCATTCCATTCAAGGTTGCTCAAGAATGAGGCCTCAAATATCGATCCATAGCTCTCTAGTCATGGATGTGTAAAAATGTAAAATGAAGGC
>MU225019.1:2289188-2305778 GCA_018584345.1 Thuja plicata | reverse complement strand
AATTTGATCAAGGAAATTGATTTGAATTGAAAATGTTCCAAAGCATTGATTCAGGAAATTTGATAAATTGATAAAATGATAAATGGGGCCCAAAGTCTAGGCGACCATTTTAGGGTGCATACACCTATCTCTTAATTCCATACTCATTACAAAAGTTAGTGAACTCATTTGAAATAAATTCACATCCTTTGTTAGATCTTAAACATTTCAGTTCTCTACCACTTTATTTTTCTACTTTAGCTTTGTACCATTTGAACATCTTAAATGCTTCAGAGTTTTCTTTTAAGAACATGATAGTCATCATTCTAGAGTAGGCATCACCAAATAAAATAAAGTATTTGTCACCAAAATAACTCTGTGTTCTCATTTCTCCACATAGGTTTGTATGAGCTATCTCCAAAATATCGTTAGATGAAAAATTCTTTCTCTTAAAAATATATTTTAACATTTTTCCCATTTGACAATTCATGCATATGACATGGTCAGGTTTAGATAGGCTTGGTAAGCCTCTTACTTTTCTTTTCTTACTGATCTTAACCATGTTGTCAAAATTTACATGAAAAAGCCTCTTATGCCACAACCATACATCTTCATTCTTATCCATCATACAAGTAGTTTTAGCAGTGTTAAGATAGAATAGATTACCTTTTGATTTTTCATCAGTGTCGATCAACTTTCCTATTTCATCATAGATTCTAGCCTTTTTTGTTTTCAAATGCAACTCGGTGACCTGTTTTATTCTATTGTGAAACACTCAATAGATTATAATTAAGTCCTTTCACCGAATATGCATTATCACATTTGATTTTATTGTTCAGCAATATAGTACCTTTTCTTTTCACTTGACAAGGCGTATCATTTCCCATTCTAATAGATCCACCATTATAATGATCAAGAAATTCATTTTTTTTCTTTATCTCCAGTCATGTGATGTGTGCACCCACTATCAATAACCCAAATGTCATGCTTTCTAACTTTAGAAATAAGTGTTGTTTCAACATACCTTTCATCTTCTGAGTCTTCTTTCAAAGCTACAAATACTGTCTTGATGTGTTCATCAGTGTCAGAGTCAGTTTCATTATCTTTATCTTCAATAATGTAATAAGCCTTCTTTCCTTTGTCTTTGTAATCTTGGTTACTCCTTCTATCATACTGTCGGTTGTTTCTATATCCTGGATCATCCTTTTTGTCATTAGATCTTTCATTTCTTTCATCATTCTTCTTGTTAGGGCATCTGGCAACAAAGTGTCCAATTTCTTTACAATTAAATCATATCAAAGGTAGTTTACCTTTATACCTTCCTTTACCTTTGTGCAATCTTCTAACCATTTATTCTTCAAGTTCATCAAGTACCTCATCATCACTGTCACTATCACTGTTATTTCTTACCATGTGTTTGTTACTAGATTAACTAATTTTCAATGAGGACATAAATGCAGATTCAATAGTAGGTACAATAATTTTGTCAAAATTGTTCAACTCAAATGCAATCAGTCTACCGACAAGGCTATAAACAATCATATTGTTTCCAGGTGCCACTCTTATTTCATGTATTGAAGAGACTCTAATAGAATAAAAAGGCAATAAAGTTCTAAGAATCTTACTCACAATATTGTATTCATCAATAGTTCCATCTTCTCTACGAATATCATTCACAACCTCCTTGATTCAGTTAGTGTACCGTGTTATGTTCTCTCCTTCTTTCATTTTCATGTCATCAAATTTTCCTCAGAGACTTTCAGATTTATCTCTTTGTACATTTGCATTTCCTCCATAAAATAGTGTAGTCTTGTCCCACATCTGCTTGGCTGATGTACATGTCTTGATATCCTCACATTCAACATCAGTAAGCAAAGAAGCAATTTCTACCATCATAGTATTGTGTTCATGTTTCTCTTTCATTTGATTAATAGTCAAAGGTCTAGTAGGTAAGATGAATTCATTATCTAGGTATAGCGTTATGTCATATCAAATCCCTAACATGTATAGTCTCATTATGCTCTTCCATATTGAGAAGTTCTCCCTTTTTATCTTCGGTACATCTCTCTTATACATCTTGTGATCTTTAGCTCAAGTCCTTTAAAAATTTCCCTCTAAGCACTGTACACTCTGATACCAATTGCTAGATAACTGAGAGGGGGGTGAATCAGTTGCCTCTCAATTATCTAGCAGTCCCAATTTCTCCCAGATGTATATAACAATAATATCAAACATATAACTCAGCTCAGTGAAATATAAGTTGTGATCTCAAACTTATCTTCAAAACAATATACTGAGTAGTAGTTATTCAATACTGTGATTACCGGTTAATGCAATTAAAGTAACGTGTTAGGAAAAATAACAATCCAAAACAAGGTCATACACATTAAAAAATAGATTTTTATGGTGGAAACTCTGCTAAGGGAAAAACAACATGGGACCGGTAACCCAAAATATTTGACTCTTTTGAAGTGAGCTTGGTTAAGAGCCAACCCTGTTAAAGGTTAAAATGCACATTGTTAAATGTGACCTGGTTATAGGATTTAAAACTAAGAGTTCTCTCTTGAAGAATCATTAACTATGGGGTCAACAATAAACTACTCAACATTCATTTGAATGTCATAATAAAGACTTTCAAGTCCTACTTGGTTAATAGATTTATCTGTAACAATGGTTAAACTGATACAGTAATGATCTGATTCAAATACAACTTTGTTTATAGATTTTGAGATTTATGCTAAGTACATAATACCATTGATCAATTTGTTCACTTTAGTTTTTTTGATTCTTGATACTTTGTTCTGCTCGGTTAATGCTCTGTCCTCTATCACTTAGTGTTGTCTGTAGAAATGCTCAGTTCTATCTTCAACCAATTTGATCAGTCATGCATGAAGTTTTCATGTGTGCGCATCATAGAATAATCATTCATGATGAATCTCTTGTCTATTATATTGACATCATAGCTCATTTAATTTCCATCCTTTAGATTTTTCCACTTAATCTCCATTGTTGATTTTTTCACTTAAACCTTCCTCGACAGTTTTGTCAAAAATGCATTCCAATCATCTTCGTTCGATCTTCCTTGAATTTTCTTAGCCATTTGATCATCATAATAAATCTTATCGTTTAACTCAGAATGATTAATTTTCTAGCTCATCATTTTAGTTGGCCTCGGTTTGGTTTAATTTCTTGGTCAATACCTTGATGTGTTGGTGATCCCTAGCTCAGTTAACACTGTGCTTGGTATACACTATATTTAATCGGTGTTCACTATTACTTGGTGTATACATAAATCTTCAGTTACCAAACACATAAACTTTCTTTGTTCCAGATCTTTAACTCAAAATAGATGTTTGTTACCATAATGATAAGCAAACAGGTTGACATCAATGAAAATACATTAACTGATTAATTTCTATCATCACATATTGAACTTGGTTGATCATCAATATATATATGTGTGTGTGTGTGTGTGTGTGTGTGTGTGTGTGTGTGTGTGTGTGTGTATGTATATATGTATGTATGTGTATGTGTATGTGTATGTGTATGTGTATGTATATGTGTGTGTGTGATTACACACACACACATGCATATATGTGTATGTGTATGTGTATGTGTATGTGTATGTGTATGTGTATGTGTATGTGTATGTATATGTATGTGTATATATGCATGTGTGTGTGTGTAATCACACACACATATACATACATACATACATAAGTTAAAAGCTCTCAAAGGAAAGTTATTTTTCATTTGAGAGTGATTGTTGTAGGCGAAACCATGAGACAAAGATGGAAGCAAATTTTTTAAGCTATGAAAGGAACAACTATTTTATGGAGTCCTCAAGCCACATTAAATATCTTCCAACTACCACATCACTATAGTAGTAGATACGTGCAACTTCTTATTTCTTTCTTAGTGCATTTTTATTGCAACAAACCCTAGTTTCATTTAATTTATTGGATTTAATTTTTCTAGTTTAGATTTATCTATTTGGTTTTTTCTAGTATACATTTCCTTTCGATTTAATGTATTGAAAAATTTAGGAAACTTGATCTTTAAAATTCTTTGTTATAGAAAATATTGACTTGGTAGATTTATTTTAAAGAACTTAGACATAAATAGGAGGAGCCAAGAAGCAATGTCGTGAATCAAATATAAATATGATGAGGTGCATATTCTTTCCTAATCTTATACACTACTAAAACCTATTCCAAGACTAATTACAAATTTTTCATCTTATGAGGAATATTTTTAATTGAAAATTTATTAGGTTTCAAGAAAAACCAATGCAACAATAGGTACACCATAAGCCAATCTATTCACCATTTAAATCAATGTAAGTTAAGGGTCTTGTAGTTAGTTCAAAGTGTATATTATTGACACAAATTTTAGTTATTTGGTACAATAAACGCCCAACTTTATTAATCACTAAATAATAGTCCACTTTAAGAGTAATACATATTAAATGAGTTCTTAATTCACTAAATACGAAGGGAATAAAAAATTATGTAGGATGCGACATTTTAATCTACACATGTCATGCCACATTGGATATAAGACAAATTAGTCTATTCTAGATGATTATAACTCGATATGTTTGCATCAATTGGATTAGGGCCTTAAACACAATATTCCCAATGAAAAAATATCCTTTCTCTAATACTATTTTGTGTACTCTAACAAAGGTGATTAGCTAAATAACTACCTAAACCTAACAAGGAACACACAATGAGAACAAATGAAAATAATAAATCTTCAGTAAAACTTTAAGTTTAAAATTTTCTTTATATGCTTGTATACACGATAAAAATAGACCTAAAGTTATTATATACAAAGAAAATACATACATGTAATTCTCCATGAATTGAGTTGATGTCACAAACTAACAAATAATTTGGTTCCCAAAATGATTTCACCATCTTACCTAGAAAAGCAGATAGTTCTATGAGATAAGTTTTAGTTGAAAGATCTCTGATTTTAACATCATACATCTTTCTTATTCGAGGATAAAGAGCTAACTTCAGTAATATATTTATATTGATTATTCAAAATACTAATTGATTCAAACCAATAAAATTAAGAAAATGTCATAACCTATAATTTATAATTAAGATACAAATGATCTTGTAGACCTAGATATATCACGCAAGATAATAGATCAATATTTGGCATCCTCTCACACTCATCTCTTAACCAACAATACTGGGTGAGTAGGAGCTCACATCCAATTAATTTAAAATTGCTTTTGATTTTAACTAGATTCTTTAATTAATAGCATCACATCCATGTCACTCTAATCTATAAAAATTAAAAAAACTATGAGAAAACAAGTTGTATAAATGTCCCTAGCTCCCACACTAAATTGTCCTTATATCTATCTTCACAAAAATAATATTTCTCTACGTTTATGAAAGATCACCATCTACATAATATTTTTAAATCAACACTTAATTTGAGATAATGTCCAACTAATTGAATTTTTTAAATTGATATGAAACTTTTAATCAAGATATATATTTATTTAATTGATGCCTAATTCTCATCAATTTGATTAATTATATTAGATAACTTCAATTTTTATTGATGAATGAATTAATTTATATTTGATGTATTTTCAAGAACAAGAGAAAAGTGACTTCACATATATAGTATTGTGCAATGCTATTTAGCTCATTTCCTATAACATATATCCTTTTATTTCTTGTTATATCTTATAAATTTCCTTAATCTACTCAAAATTTGCGTTTGATTTCCCTTATTTTTAAACCTAATTTGAATATATGTATTATTATGTTAAATTACTTACCATTCATTCCTTGATAAACTATGATTCAAATGATTATCTAGAGTCATTCCATTCAAACTTGTCTATATATGACTCTATGATCTAGATTTATTATTGAAAAATATAAAATGGTGAGTAATACTAGGATGTAGATCACTCACCAAATCAAATTGTGCATTGGAATACAAACCCATCCCTAAACCAATCTTATTAGCACAACCCAAAAAGGATAAAGGGGTGCTAATGCAAGATCTAGGTAAAAGGGGGGTTTGGGTATTCCTTGTGGAATAGAGTGAGATTATATGATGTGATTAAAGTAGTGTATATATGACCTATGAAAGTAAGTGAAAGAGTAAAATAGAATAGATGAACTGACCTAGTGAAGCTAGGAGAAGAGGAATGAACTTCATATATGGTTTTGATGATTGCAAAGCTATCAGAATCAAGTATTGTACTAGATCTAGCACTATGACACATGTTACTTCTGTCTGTGAAAATAGAAGATCCAAAGGACTATGCCAAAAAAAGTCAACCTTGTCCAAAAAATTCAACCTCATCTTGGAGACTATGAATTTGATGAAATATATGAAGGATCTAGAACTGGTTATGTAACTCCCAAAATCTAGATCCAAAACTCTAAAAACTTGTTCCTGCACACAAAAAGAAAGGGAAAATTTTGTGAAAATGAGCTTTCCTTGTTCAAGCCCCTATATAGGAATTAACCTTGAAATTGAATTGAAGTTGCACAAGGAAAGATGAAAGGTAATCTAGATCTAAAATATAAATCACCTTATACCTCAATTATGTAACACCTCTTTGGAGATGATAACAACTATTAATGAAATAGTGATGCAGGAGCATGTTGGGGTAGTTGGCAATCCCATGTCACCAAAAACATGTTTTTGTTTGATGTTGATTTGTTGCTTGGGAGCTCAGTAATCTAGTCGGTAACTGCCTTGGATTTCCTTGTTGGAGTGCTCAGTTACCTATTGGCTAGGTTACTTGAGGTTCGGTCTTGGTGACTATTTTCTCAGTCTTGGTTACTGAGTAGGTATTCTATTTTGTTGGTTGGTGGTGTTTGTTTGGTGGAGCTCAGATCGTTTGTGCCTCTCACCAGTTGGTCTATTTTTTGTTTTCTTGGTCATCGATGATATTTATGCTATCTGTAGGGCTAGCCGACTGGTGCATTTAATATGTTGTTGCATGTGGGCAATGTGCGAACCTTTATCTTGTTTGGTTCACTCTCCTATGCCAATTTAATGACCATTGGAGGCCAAATAGTGGATAACACATTGGGTTTGTGTGTTCTTGATGCCGACTTGGGTTTATTAATGTTATTTCATTGTAATGTCGACTTGTGGAAATTTTTTATAAAAGAGAGTCTAGGTTGATGTTTAGGGTGGAGATAAGACATAAGGAGGTAGATAAAGGATGACAGAGTTAGCTATAAGTTGAAGACTATAATTTGTTGTACAGATAGTTGTAAGTGGGTAGATAGAAATAGAAGATATCTTGGAGGCTTGCGAGAAAAAGTTTAGATCTTTTTTCTTTCACTTAACTATAGATTAGACTAGGAATGTTAGATCTTGCAAGATCATGTTGATGCTATTCTTATTTTTTCCCTAACTAGGAAGGTCTTATAGCCCAAAATGCTTCATGTAATTGAATCTGAAAATGAATGTGAATTTATAAAAGTTGTTATATCTCAGTGTTGTGTTTCTGCTGTTGTCTTGTTATTGGCTGCAATTTTGGACAGTCTTTTATTAGATCCTCTCAGCTTGACAACAACAAGTGGTATCATAGCTGGTTCATTCCTTGTGGAGCTTAGGTTTTTTGAAGATCTGGAGAGATACCTACAAGAAGATTGGACCCTAGGGTGATTGCAGATCTTTCCGAGTATGTGGAAGTGAGGATAACAGGAAGATTTAGATCAGAGATGGCAGAAATAAAGAATGAAATCATAGAAGGTATCAGAAATGTTGGATTACATTGAGCTCCTAGAACAGATGATGGTTATGAGGAAGTTGTTGAAGACTTTGAAGTTGTTGGATCTAGTGGAGATGATAGAGCCAATCAGATTGAGAGATCTAGAGAAGATAGATATGATCAGTTGCAGAAATCTAGAGCTTGGTTGAGTACAAGTTACCGAATGGAGGTGTCTAATTTTTGAGGAAGATTAAGACTAGAGGATCTAATTGATTGGATTGGCGATTTAGAAGACTACTTTGAGCTGGAAGACATTAAAGATCCTCTTAGAGGGAGATTGGCATAGACTAAGTAAAAAGGACATGCTGCTTTATGGTGGAAAGAGTTGTAGAGGGATAAAGAAGAAGAAGGTGAGATGACGATCAATCAATGGAGGTTGATGGTGAAAAATTTAAAGGCTAAGTTCATTCTTGTTGGCTATGAACTTGAGTTTTTTAATAAATTGTAGAATATGAAATAGGAGGGGTAAAAGAACAAAGTTGTGTCATGTTTCAGGACCACTTATCAGCACAGCTAAATTTGATTATTTCTAAATAAAAATTAATTTTTGTCAAACATATGGTCTAGCTAGATTCATTCTAGCTAAGCTAGATATGTGGTTGAACTTTTCCAATTGGAAATGACTATTAAATGCATGTTTTATGCCAATTACCAAAGAAATAAAATTATTTCAGAAAATTGATGTTTCAATAACCCCTACTCTTTTTGATGATATTTTAAAAAAATATAAAAAAATACCCTTTTGTCGAGCTTCGAGTCAAGATTATTGTCATATAAATTTTATTGTATTTTGATTAGATCTAATATATTATAATTTCAAAATACAAGTAGGTATTTTAACATTCTAGAAGATGTTTCTTCAAATAAGTAAAAAAAAGTAAATCATATCAAAAAAATTTAAAATTTATATTTAACACTAGAGGAGAGAGTCATCTTCAAGAATATGTAATTTTTTTAATGAATAGTGTAGATTTGATAGGGGAATTTGGTGGGAGATGAAAATTGTTGATTTCAGAAAGTTCAACTTTGAGCAGTTATAGCAGAGAAAATATACATTGAAAACAAATCTTTCTTCTTTTCTGCACTAGCTATACATTTTATCTATAACATATTTTGAAATCAGAGGAAAAATAGATTATTTTCATATACTTGTTTGGTGGGAACTAGACCCCAGATTTTCAGCAGTTTTCAGCAATTGAAAAATGGACTTCAAAAATTTAAAATCTATATCAATTCTTGTTAAAAAAAAAATTAAAAAATTATTGACATAAACTTCATGCATTTTAACACATTTCATTAGTTTACATCATCCTCAAATTCTAAATACAAATGCCACTTTTTATGTCGTTAAAGTTGAATAGTTTGCATGTTGTGGTCCTTTTCCTTTATAAAAGTGTGACACGGGTTTGTACTTTTACCTGGAGATGACTATGGAGTATTATACCAAGGATTTCTACAAGTTGACTATTCATTCTGGGGATAGATAAATTTATAAGGAACAGGTGGTGAGGTATGTCAATGCTCAGAGATTCAATATCCAGGATGAGATTGGTATGTTGAAGATTGACTCAGTAGAACATGCTTATTTGTATGCATTAAAGGAAGAAGGTAGGTTGAAGAGAAGACATCATGGTAATTCTTGAGGGACAAAGAAGAAAGAAAAGTAAGTGAAAGATAAACTGAAACTTGAGTCCATGAACCGAAACTTGTTGAACGGTGGAGAAGAATAGGTAGAGGTGTGTTTAGATGTACATTTTATAACTGTGGTGAAGAAGGAAATTGATCATTCAAATGTCCCCATGCAGATAAGAAGGTCGGTAGTCACGGAAACACTATGGTGAATGAGGTTACTGAGAATGAACTTGATGTGGAAGGTGTGACTCTCTTTCTTAGGAGAATAGTGTTTCCCTCAAAGCAAGTTGACTCTGGTCCGAGGAAGAACTTGTTCAGGACTATGTGAAAGTCTGGTGGTAAATATTGTAAGGTGATTGTGGATATATTAATTACTGGTAACCTAGTTGCTGAGGAGATGGTTTAGAAACTTGGTTTGAAAAGGTTGAGGCATATTTATCCTTCTAGGATAAGTTGGTTACAAGATGGTCATGCAGTAGAAGTGAAGGAGCAATGCAAGGTGATTTTTTACATTGGTTCTTATAGAGATGAAGTATTATATGACAATTTGGAGATCAGTTCTTGTCATGTTTTACTTGGGTGACCTTGGAAGCATGATAAAGAGGCTATTCATGACTGTAAAAGAAATTTGTTTACTATGCTGAAAGATGGACATAAGTATACTTTGATTTCTTTGAAGGATGAAGATAAAGCAAGGAAGAAATTGAGCATTGGTAGAAGATCTGAGATGGTTGCAGAGGTGGGTGTAGACATTCAAATTCATAAATGTGAAGGTACATTAGAAAGTACTACTGGAAAAATAAAGAAGAAGAAGAACTGAGGGAAGAGTGTGTCGGTTGAGAACTTGGAGGGATGTATAGAAAGAAATAGTTTGGGATCTACGTTTATAATTCTAGCAGATGTTTGTCTATCTTGTGAGAACATATTTTTGCACCTGGGATTTCTTATGTAGGAGCATCCTAAGGTAGTTGTAAATCCCAGTCACCAAAAACAAATTTTGTTTTGATGTTGATTGTTGCTTGGGAGCTTGGTAATTTGGTCGGTAACTGCCTTGGAGTTCCTTGTTGGAGTGCTCGGTTACCTATTGGCTCGGTTACTTGAGGTTGGGTCTCAGTGACTTATTGATTGGTCTTAGTTATTGAGTAGGTTTTCTATTTTGTTTCTCAGTCGTGTCTATTTGATGGAGCTCGGCTCAGTTGTGTCTCTCATCGAGTGGTCTATTTTTGGTGTTCTTGATCACCGAGGAGGTTTATGCTATCTGTAGAGCTGGCCGACAGGTGCATTTAATTAGTGGTTTCATGTGGATTATGTGAGGACCTATATCTTGTTAGGTTCACTCTTCTATGCAAATTTAATGACCATTGGAGGCCGAGTGATGGCTAACATGTTGGTTGTGCGTGTTATTGATAGCGACTTGTGTTTATTGATGTTATTTCATTGTAATGCCAACTTGTGGAAGGTTTGTATAAAAGTGTGTCTAGGTTGATATTTAGGGGATAGATGACACAAAAGGAGTCAGATAGGGAATGGAAGAGTAAGCTATAAGATGAAGACTATAAGTTTTTGTAGTTAGTTGTGTTATACCCTGTATACCCGTCCCTACATTTTGTGTGCAAAATGTTTGGTCCCCCTTTCTTTTCTTTCTTTTCTTTCTTTTCTTTCCTTCTTTATGTTTTGGTTTGGTCCTTTGTTTGTTTGGGCCTTTTGTTCCTGTTTGGTCTTTGTCTTTCTTTTGGTGGTCATTATTGTCTCTGGGACCTTGTTCTCAAAGTGTTGTTCACAAGCAGGTGATTTTGGATCTTTGGTACCCGATGATCTTTTTCCCTTATTGCGAAGGTGAATGACCGTTAGGTGTTTTGAGTCTGTACCCCGGTTGCTGACGTTTTTCTCAAACTTACTTTTGGTAAATAATGTGCTCCTCTAGGAATTATTTAAGGCCTTTACCTTGTCATTTTTACACTTACCGCAAACAAATTACCTTCTGGGAAATTTTCTTGAGAGCAAAGCAATTTATTTTCTAAGCTGAGACACCTAAGCTAGAAGGTGCAAAAGTGTGTTCGACGGTTCTGGTAGAGTGTTTTGGTGAAAGAGTGAAGCTATTTGCAATATTCCCTTTCAGCATTTCAAGTTCCAGGTAGGCTCTTGGGTTCCTTTGTTTTTTTTTTTAATTTTGTTTCCTCTATTTTCTCAGCATGTTTCTCGCTTCCTTCATTTGTTGGGTTTTGTTCTATTTCATGTATGTTCCTTGTTGTCATCTATTCATGTTTTTTCATTTTAGTTTATCATTTATTTTTGGTGTGTTTTCACTTTTTCCTTCATGTTTGTTCACTTCCGTAGCTTCAAGGTTGCATTTGTCATTCGGAATGATACCATCCTTGATCTTTGTGTGTCTTCTTTCTTTCATAGCCATCCAACTCGGATGGAGAGATGTATTCCCTTTTGGGTTGTAGATTTTGTAAATATTGTTTTCTTCCTCCTAGGAAGTTTGTAAATATGCTTTATTTTTGTTTGTATATATTTTTAATATATCCTATGAATAGTTTGTAAATGCTCTATAAAGCCGAGTCTCTATAGATTTCTTATAAATTTGGGTTTTTAATAGATGTGAGTTTGAGTCTTTGAGTTTTGGAAGCTCGCTGTAGGTTTCGTTTCATTTGTAAATTCTGTGAGTCTACAACACTATTTTCCTCCACTCAGAGACATGGCATTTATGGAGTTTCTACCCAGTTGGGCATTTCAGAAGCAATTCCTTAGGACCCTCTGTCATCCCAATTCTTTACGAGGTTTGAGACCATGTCCACCCAATAAACAGGTTCACCACCCTAGTTAGTGCTTCCCTAGAAGTCGAGGAGGTAGGTATGCTAGTTGCAAAGACCATCTCAATAGCAGGTCATTAATCTCTCTCTCCTCCATCCTTTCCATATTTATGGCAGAATTAGTTCCCATGAATAAACATTTTAAATTTATCCCAAGTGGCATTCATGTCACTTGCTCTAGAATAATTGTCCATTAAATGTCATTACTCAGCCGAGTGGACATGCACATGTTAAATTACAGCTGTTAGGATACCTATCTTATCACTGATGATTGTCATCTTTTCAAGTTAATATTGTATTTATATCTCGGTCATCATACGACCTTTTCCACCTCATACGACTGACCTTTTCCACCTCATATGACCCCTTTTTGGGTCGTCATTTTGGATCCTTAGTAAGAAAGAAATGTTTCATGTGTTAAAATTGTATTTATATCTCAGACATATGAACTCATTTATGATGCCTTAATGTTTCTCCATTTTAGGTGAAAGAGTGAAGTCACTCTCAAAGCCTCCAAAATCTAGATTCTTTCAATGTTTATATACTGATGGTTGTGCAGTTTTTAGGTACAGGTCAAAGAAAGAAAGAAATGGCTTTAAGGTCTTCACCTCTTGGGAGTCCAGAACTCCTGAGTGTTGGTGCAGGCACCAGTAAGAAGAACAAGATAGAGTGGACATTGGCAAAGCTTTTTCTCACCCAGAAATATAATAATGAAGGGATGATTACTTGGGTCCTGAATTGAGTCTGTACTTAAAGAGATCACTAACACAGACATCGGTACATGGGCCAAATTGTAGGGCCTCATTCAAATAATGCATCAGCTTCGACGCTCCAATGACTCCAACTTAGTTAACTTAGTGGCATCCAGAATTATTCAAGCAACTAGTTTTCCATGCTTAGTACAAGCACCAAAGCTAATTTTCCTCCTAGATAGGGGTTATCACCAATGTAGTATGACTATTATGATGACTTCCCCCACTCCCCTGGGATACCTAGTGCCCATCATCACATTAGACCATGACACCATTTCCAGAGGGTGGCGTATCCCATGATTCACAGGTGTTATTTCTCTCACCAAGGTTGACACCCTCTAGCAGTATGACAATGCAATAGACATGGCTCGACGCCACATCAACACTGAATGGCTGAAAAGTCTATGCCGAGATTACAAGAAAATGCGAATAGAGCTTCCTTTCTCTGACTTCAAGGATCCCATCTAGGCAGGAATTATCTTTTTGTGCAGGATTTTTGGGGAACCCCATGCCCAGGAATTCTCCCCCTAGATGTATTATTTCTTATATGGTATGACCACCAACAAGGCACACTTTGACTTGAGTGACATCATCATCAGACATGTAGACATCTAGATGAGGAAGGTCAAAATAGAATAGAATTTCTAATTGACTTCTTAAGTTCTTTGGCCACTTGCCCGACAGTACCACAGAATCTGAGGTTTAACAATAGTTGGTGTTCTCGGGGAAGGACCTAGTCAAGTTTCTCCATGGGACCACTTCCCCCAAATTTAGTGGAACTAGAGTTTCATACATTTTTTCAGAGTCAATGAAGCCTTCATCTTTCATAGGATCAAGGTGATCACTGGTGATTAGGGATTCAAATTATCCCTACAGACCATGAGCCTAGTTGGTGCGTAGGGAAATTACTTCATCTAGTTTTCCTAGCACACTTATATTTGGTTGTTCGGCTTCTCTGGGGAACCCTTTCTATTGCCCAAGAATTGTGGGGACATAATTATTTTATTGGAATTTTGCAAGAACATTTTTCATACGCATGCCTTGACGACCTTGAAGAAGGTCACAGTTCCCTCATTATAGTTCATTTGTGATAAATACTCTTGCTCACTCGTTGTGGCCTAGGAAGAAGAAAAGGAGCTAAGAAGATTTAACTAAGAAAAATATTCTTTCAGTCGCAAGGATTATGATCCACTTGGGTGACTACAAAGGTTAATGCCCAAGGGAGTAAACCCCCATGCTCATGACATAGAAGATTTTTTGGCCAATTGCCAAGATGGTTACGATGTCTGGAAGTGGATCTACACCAGGAAGGAAAAGGGAATGATGAAACAAGTCAAGCTCTAGACATTACCATGGACTTTTTCAAAAATCGAGCCCAAAGAGGACCCCGAGTATAAAGATACAGGTATAGAAAAGATGGAACTCCCTTTGGTATATTGGGATACACTGGAGATTTTGAGTATCGAGGTCATCTCAAAAATAGTAATTGAGCACAACCACTTGTATTTCGAGAAGGCTTTCCCAAAGAGTGTACATATAGACTATCAATTTTTGAAGCCTTAGGCTCCAGGGCTGCAGAACAATCCAAAGTACAAGGAAAGAAAAAGATGGGCACCCCACCTCAATTCCCAGACCCCATTTTGGCCCTCCTGATGGAGAA
This sequence comes from Thuja plicata, assembly GCA_018584345.1. Taxonomy (NCBI): domain Eukaryota; kingdom Viridiplantae; phylum Streptophyta; class Pinopsida; order Cupressales; family Cupressaceae; genus Thuja; species Thuja plicata. The sequence goes on along the minus strand of MU225019.1, from coordinate 2,291,165 downwards.
GTTGGGTGATAAATTAGAGCACTCCCATAAATTAATGGAAGAAAAAAATGTTAGAGTGAATTTTGGTCTAGGAGCTACCCTCGTAGGTTCCTTTCCTCCACTGGGAGGTTCTCCTTCCTAGTCTATTTTATTAAGTGTAGTGTGTGACTCAGAGATCACTGGAACCATGACATTTGTAGAGCCTAAAATTCCACTCAAGAGAAGAAAGAAGAAAAAGGAAGACTGGTTGTGACAGAATAGAAATCCAGGCCTGGAGCAAGAGGATGTACCTAGGGTTGAGGTAATTTATTCCTCCTCCACCTCCCAAAAATAAGATCATCTAGAGAGTCCCCCATAGATAGAACAGATCAACGTCAATGAATTCTTCCTGATGGATGATCTTGGAGAATTGCACGGTATGGTTGAAAGTACCATAGAAGAATCAGCTGAACAAGAAATTAAGATTCCTGCACAAGAGTCAACATGGCTAGAATATGTGGCATCCCAAGAAGAAGATGAATCCCATCTTGAAGAGGCTAAAGGAGAAAAGGAAACCCCACAAGAGTAAGAAAATAACATGTTCATGGACTAGGTGCTAGCTTATGAGAAAATTGGACCTCCGGGAACAACCATAACCTCTGACGTGGTCCCTCCAAGTCTAATTGGTGATCATAGTTTTTTGACATCACTAGATATAGTGGTTGACAAAGTTATGGCCTTATTTCAAAAATTAGATCTGAATGAGCTGCCTTAGCCTACTCTGCCACCCAGCTAACCTATGGATGACATTTTGGAAGGTGATGCAGAGGGAGATAAAGGACACCCAGGTGAGGATCCCATTGACACACTGGACAATACGTCCAGAGGGGAACTTGAACTATATCCATGAGGCACTCTAGGTTTGGGGATAATGATAAGTGGGCAAGCTGCCCCACCATAGTGGTTAGTGGAAGCCTAAAAAAGAAAAGCCCCAACTGCTATCACAGCCCCACAATCACTTGCTGCAATCACTAGTACATTTGACCTCATTTTTCTACCAAAATTATCGACCATTAATTAAAAAGGTTTACGTTGGTCGGATTATAGAAGGAAAAAATTGTTTTCTTTTAATCCATGCCCGTGTTGGTTGATATTTCAACCAATACCATGTCAGTCAAAATATCAAAAAACACGGGCATATAACTTAAAAAAAAGATTTCAATTCTCATTTCATTTTTTAGGGCAAATTATATGAAGTGTTGCAGTGCGTGAAGGAGGACTGCAGCATGTGAAGGATTTCCATCTTCTAAGGTACACACCAAGGGATATAGGAATGGAGCTTATTCTAGATCATGAAGAGCCAGACCCTACGCTAGCAACATATCCAGCACCCAAGGTTAATAGCATATTCCATCTTTTTATGTTATTAGCACGTTAATGAACAGAGGGATTTAATAACCCTGTTAATCTATTTGGCATATGTGGCTATAAGATTCATTATGTATCTACAACATCAGGTATGTGGTTGAACAGTCTATATGTTGTGTGTTACAAAACCAGTAGAAGCATTAATGTCTCATCTTAAATCCCTTCGATGCATTCACAGTTAGCTACCATTTAATTAACTGGTCTTCATCTTACATAGTTGGTGTGGAATAAACAAATACCTTTGACTGTTTCTGTCACATGATTAAATCCATTTGATTTTGTTTATCTAGTTTTGTTTTAAATTTACTTGGACTCTGTCAGACCAGGATTCAAAACCCATTATGGTCGGCTCTGATATGAACTCTAGCCCTAACTTGTAATTTCACCATGAGATTTCTAATGTCATGGGTTGAAAGACAAGTTAGGGTAATGTTTGTGCATATACCAAACACTCAGAACTGTGCAGTGTTAAAGTTTCTTCTTGGTCGATGCCCTAGTTGGTATATGCGGTGAATGAAACAAAGAAATGTTGAAGCAATATAATAACTGGATATGTTCCATGCATATCCATCTCTTTGAAAGATAATATGA
>MU225019.1:2240109-2263523 GCA_018584345.1 Thuja plicata | reverse complement strand
TAATTACAATTTGATCAAGGAAATTGATATAATTGATATTGTTGATATTTGAAAATATTGATTCAGGGATTTGATAAATTGAGAAATGGGGCCCAAAGTCTAGGCGACCATTTTAGGGTGCATACAAGTACAACCTATAAATGAAACCTATTAAACTTGTCCAAGGACAAGGGCTGTGTAAAGATATGGCTGAGGACAATATTGAATACCACACCTACACCATGCAATCCATTACCCAAGATCCCTCATACATGGAATTAGTACATCTTTTGCTAAATAACCAGTGCCCTGAAGGGCTTATTCCCAGTAAATGTCAGGCCCTCCGTCTAAAGAGTGTACACTTTGTGATAAAAAATGAGACATTTTTTAGGATAAATAAAGAAGGTGTCTACCTCTAGTGTCTTGACAAGGAGAAATCCACAAAAATGGTAAAATAATTCCATGGTAGATTCGATACTGGACATGCATGGATCAAAAGATGCCACCACCCATCAAATCCTCTGGGTCAGGTACTATTGGCCCCATGTTTTTAAGGATGTTTATGCATACGTGAGGAAGTGCCACACTTGCCAAACCACCACTTCAGGAGAGGGGAATATAGTAATGCCTCTCCAACCTATATTCGAGGAAAGACCTTTTTCCCAGTGAGCATTTGATTTTATAGAAGAGATAAATTCCAACTCATCCCCAAACCACCGGTATATTTTAACTACCACTTATTATTGCACCCAATGGACTAAGGCTATACCATGCAAGAACAACACTGCAGATGTAGTAATCCACTTTATTGAAGAAAACATAGTCAGTAGGTTTAGAATACCTTTTTCCTTAGTGTGTGATAATGACCCAGCATTTTCCTCTACCCAGTTGTTGGAATGGGCCTATGATAGGGGTGTCACCCTCAAGTTTTCTAGTAATTACTACCCAAAGGGAAATGGGGTAGCAGAATCCACTAAAAAGAACCTTTTAGAGTTAATAAAACACCTACTCAAAAGGAATTCCCAAGATTGGCACCATAAACTGAGTTTTTCCTTGTGCGTAGACTGCATCCAAATTAAAGCATCTTTACGGACTTCCCTGTTCCACCTGGTGTATGGCCTAAATCTAGTGTTCCTAGTAAACCTATAGATCCCTGTCCTATAATTCATGCAAGAGTTTAAAAATTGAGATAACATCATCAAAGTGCATCCCCTTAACCTAGTGCGGTTGGAAGAGCATAGGGATTGTACACTAGAACATTTTTCAAAGCACCAAATAGTGGTCAAATGCTGGCTTGACAGGAGAGCCCAATTCAAGGATTTTTAGAATTTAGGCCTAGTCCTTTTGTGGGACAAATCCTGAGAGAAGAAAGGAAAACATAGTAAGTTTCAAAGGCTTTGGCTTGGGCCTTACCAAATATCATAAATCTGTGGAGCCAACACATACCACCTTAGTTCCTTAACCAGAGAAGTTGTTCCACCGCCTGTCAACGGACATTTCCTTAAACATTACTTCGAGTGAGGTGGAGGGACACACTCCATGGAGGGATATGTATCATATGTATATACCACTTGTAAGTAGCCTTTAGGTGTGCCACTCTGGCACACCATCCCTTGTTAATAGTTTTGAGGACTTTTTCCCTTGTCTAGTCTTTTTGTGTGTCGTGTCTATCCATTTTTTTTTGGTCTTTTTTTCCTTTTTATTTGGCCCCAGTATTTTTCCCTCTTTTGATAGATTGGTATGCCTTGCATAACAATTGTGCAAGCTGAGAGATTCTCCTTGCGCATTTTAGTTATCCTAAACCAGGTGTTAAATGAAGGTTGGCCCTATCCTCATCTTGGGAAGCTCCTAACATGGGGCTTTGAGCGTCGAAGACTCTTCACTGGATTAGGTATTGATTTTTTTCCTCGGAAGAACAAAGATCGAATATCATTTTGAAAATGGAAATAACTTAAATCCAAAGGACAAAAGGGTCCAAAGAAAGGTAGATCAGCTGCACTCTCTGCGAGAAGTGCCTAAATGAAAGAAATAACTTGAAAGCATTTCTCCGATTAGGTCTTCCCTCTCCACTCAATAATCAAAAGGATGACAAGGTGAAAGAATTAATGCCATGGTAACAAGATAGCCATTAGGACCCTAGTGAAAGTAGTATCGCCTCCCCCATTCACAAAACAAAAGAGTTGAAAGGTGAAAGGTACAAAATCTTGGGAGCTATGAGATACCTATCAGGTGCCAACTCTACTATGTTAGTGTGGTTTCTCTATCTTTTTCGGTTGGTTTCTACCTTTATCCCTTAATTTGAATCCTAAGACAAATAATTTTGGAAAAGATCAATATCTAAATCTCAGCAAGCTTCCCCGGTTCTCGGAGTCATGTAGTGATGACACTTCTTTGCTGATGATAAGGTCCCCATCATTTTAACCAGATTTATGGAGTTGTCAAATCCATGAAACATATATCCTAGTGAGTCACCATTTGTTATGCCTTGCATACCCATCCCTACATTTTGTGTGCAAAATGTCAGGTCCCCCTTTCTTTTCTTTATTTCCTTCCCTTGTTTTCTCTTTTTTTTGGTCCTTTGTTTCTCTAGGCCTTTTGGTCCCATTTTGGTCTTTGCCTTTCTTTTGGTGTCTATTGTTGTTTCAAGGACCCGGTTCCTAAAGTGTCATTCCCATGAGGGTGATTTCAGATCTTTGGTACCCAATGATCATTTTCCATTCCTTTGAAGATGACTTACCATTAGGTATTTTTGAGTCTGGACCTCAGTCTTCGGAATTTTTCTCAAATTTACTTTTGGTAACTAATGCACTCTACTAGGCATTATTTAAGACCTTTTACCTTGTCATTTTACACTTACCGCAAACATATTGCCTTCTAGAAAAATTTCTTGAGAGTGAAGTGATTTGTTTTCTGAGCTGAGACGCATGAGCTAGAAGGTGCAGAAGTGTGTTCGATAGTTCTAGTGGAGTGTTTAGGTGATAGAATGAAGCTATCTATAGTATCCCCTTTCGGAATTTTGAGTTTTAGGTAGGCTCTTGGGTTCCTTTGTTTTTGTTTCATTTTTTTTCCTTTGTTGACTTCTTACGTCCTTTGGTTACATCCTTAGGTTTATCCATGGGACCACTTCACCCAAATTCAGTGGGACCACAGTTTCCCACATTTTTGTAGAGTCAACGATGCCTTCATATTTCACAGGATCAAGGTGATCATGGGTGATCAGCGATTCCAATTATCCCTGCAGAACATGAGCCTGGTTGGTGTATGGGGACATTACTTCATCATTTTTTTTCCAACACACTTATATTCGGGCATCCAGCTTCTCTGGGGAACCCTTTCTGTTGCCCAAGCATTGTGGGGACAAAATTATTTTATTGGAATTTTAAAGGCAAAATTTGCAGATGCATGCCTTGCTGACCTTGAAGAAGGTCACCATTCCCTCATTCCTATTCATTGGCAGGGAATACTGTTTCTCCCTCATCGCGGCCCAAGAAGCAGAAAAGGAGCTAAGAAGATTTTACTTAGAAAAATATTCTTTCAGTCACAAGGATTACAATATGCTCATGTGACTCCAAAGGTTAATGTCCAAGGGAGTAAACCCCCATGCTTGACACATAGAAGGTTTTTGGGCCAACTGCCAAGATGATTATGATGTCCAGAACTGACACTACACCAGGATGGAAAAAGTAATGATGGAACAACTAAAGCTCTGTACATTCCCATGGATTTTTTTAGACACTGGGCCCTAAGAGGACCCTGAGTATAAAGATACACATATAGATAAGATGGACCTCCCTCCAGTAGATTGGGATACACTACATATTTTGAGTATCGAAGCCATTGAAAAATAGTAATTTAGCATAGCCACTCATATTTTAATAAGGCCTTCTGGAAGAGTATATAGATAGGATATCAATTTATGGAAGCCTTAGGCTCCCGAACTACAGAAACATCCAAATCCCAAAGAAAGAAAAAGATGGGCACCCCACCTCTAGTCCCAAACCCCATTTTGGCCCCCAGAATGGAGGAGTCAGGTGATAAATTGGAGGAATCCTAGAAATTAATGGAAGTAGAAAACTCCAAAGTTAATTTTAGTCTAGGAGCTACCTTGGTAGGCTCCTATCCTCCATCTAGAGGTTCTCCTTCCCTGGCTATTCTGTTAAGTGTAGCATGTGAATTAGAGATCACTGGAACTTGGACAGCTATAGATCCTGAAATGCCATTCAAGAGAAGAAAGAAGCAAAAGGAAGATTGGTCCCTGTAGAATAGAAATCTAGGCCTGGAGCATGAGGATGTACCTGAGGTTGAGGTACTTTTTTCCTCCTCCTCTGAGAAAGAAGATCATCTACATAGTCCCTAGAGATAGCGCATATCAACGTTGATGACTTCTTCCCAATGGGTGTCTCAGAGAATTGCACAATATGGTTGATAGTACTATAGGAGAGACAATGAAACAAGAAATTGAGGTTCCCAAAGAAGATTCAATAAGTATAGAAGATGTGATGGCCCAAGAAGAAGATGAGTCCTGGCCCGAAGAGGCCAAAGGAGAAAAGGAAATGCCACAAGAGAAAGAAAATAATTTGGTCATGGAGAAAGTACTACCTGAAAAGGAAACCAGACCTCCAGGAACAACCAAAACCTTTGATGTAGTAGCCCTAAGCCTAATTTGTGATCAAAGTTTGCGGACACCACTGGATATAGTGGCCAACAAAGTTGCATCCATATTTCAACAAGTAGATCTGAATGAGCTACCTCAGCCTCCTTAGCCACCCATCCCACCTATGGACAACATTTCAGAAGATGATGTGGAGGGAGATAAATGAAACCCAGGTGAGGACCCCACTAACACACTAGACAATACATCTAGAGGGGAACCTGAACTAAACCATGGAGGCACTCCAAGTTTAGGGATAATGATAAGCAGGTCAGCTACCCCACCGTAGTGGTTAGTGGAAGCTCAGAAAAGAAAGCTCCAATTGGTATCATGACCCAACTATCACTTGCCAAAATTTTGGCTGAGAGCCAAGTTCATAAAAATCCCAAGAGGGCTCATACCCTTCAGATCACTCGAAGGGCCCTAGATGGTAATGTTGTGGAAAAAATCATCACGCCTCTAGCAGGAAAAGAAGATTCAGAGCTAACCTCCGAAGAATATGTAATCATGGAGGTGTCTCTTGGTAAAAGAACTCAGCAAGGGGAATTGGACCTCCTAAATGAAGAAAGCTAGGCTATTAAGGCCCGGTATGAGAATAAATATCAAAAGATAAAGGAATTGAAGGTAACCAATGCCAATCTTTTCAAACTCCTAGCAGATTTAGTGCACCCCTTGCTTTTGAAGCACCCTGACCTTCAGCTTCTGGAATACCACTCCCTCAAGGTGACATTGATGTGTTGAGGGTTATGAAAAATAAGGTGCTAATGGTGGATGAGTGAATGGACCAACAGATTGGAGCCATAAGAATTTTTATGTTCAAATCTCTCCTAGACTTATTCTAGGAAAATAACATCGCAAATAGGATAGAGGCCACTATCCTTTATTGGAAAGTAGAGATCAAGAAATTTGAAGAATGGTGGGATACCTCAATAGAGATTCAGAATCTCGGTGAAGAAAATTTAGTCAATATAAGTATTCTAGGGGATGATTCATATGGGTTCCTTTAGAATAAATACTCCAAACTTGCATTCAAAGTCAAAACTAGAAAGAAACTAGTAGAGGTACTGGAAGAAAAACTACAGACAGTCCGGGATCTATTGGACCAATACGCTACCCTCATCCAGGAGATTTCATCGGCTAATCCTCTCAGCCCTAGAACTTATACTCTCATCTATTCTATACTTAGAAAGTTTGATGAAGTGACCAAGGTTCAATTTTGATCTGAGGGAGATTTCAATAGCACCACGATGGCATAACTCTCCTAGATGTTTCTCAAGTCCCATGATGTAGGCAAGATAGCTAAAAAATTAAAAGATAAGGTTGGGGATGCAGACATCCACCTTGAAAGATCTGTCATTCATCGAGACTTCCTAAAGGATGTAGAAGAAGATGGCATACTCTAGTTTCTGGAGGCATACAAAAAATTCAAGGGCCAGTAAGATTTCCTGAACTCCATAGATACTTCATTAGAGGAAAAGTATAGGAGCATTCTTTATTCTTTGAGTGTAAGCTCCCAAATCCTGGATCCTGGGTTCCCAGTTTTGTATTCTTTACAGATATAAATGTTGACGGCTTGTACAAGGTGACCGATCACTATCTTTGGCATGATGTTAGGTCCATGACTATCCCTCTTGTTGTGACCAGACACTATTGGTCCAGAGGCTCACTACAGACACCTCCTAGGCCTCAAGGTGTCATTCTAGCATTTAATATCTTGTGTATGGGGGCCCGCCCAATCACCAAGGTTCAAAAGAGAATTAATGAGGGCATATGGATGAGGTCACTTAGGGAAGCTCTATCACATCTGCAAGTACAAGGAATCTTTTTCTAATGATAGTTTTTTTGGAGCTTCTTTCTTTCTTTCCTCTCCTTTCTTCTTGAATGATTGTATTATATCAGGAAGATTCTGATAGTGTAGGTAGTACAGACTGTAAATATTGTGATATAATGTAAATATCTAGTGTAGGGATAGTCCCTTAGGTAGTTAGAGTATTCTATAAATATGAAGTCCAATGCCATTCCAAGGGTCAGAAAATTGATGATTTAGCTGTCCACTAGCAATACAAGATCTTAGTCTCTTTAGCAATCTTGTCTTTTAAAGTTAAGAGTAGATTAATGCTCTCTTGGGCCACTGTTGTAAACACAAGTGATGTTGGATTTGAATTTAATGAAAGAATGAGGAACACCATTCAACACTACTTTCTATGTTATTTCTGATCCCGGAGTTAGCAAAATGGTTCTCATGTTGTATGCTTCCTTATATCCTTTGTTCCAGTTCTATAATGATTCAATGAAATACTTTACCTTGCTACTGACATATGTGTGATTGAAGGTTATATGTATGTTTAGTATCTATTATTTATTTTCATCTGGAACTTTTTTGATGCTAAGGGAATATGTATCATAGATATAGTTAGAGATCTACACTAACCCTATCTTATCTTTTTCTACTTTCTTTGTTAACTATAAATTATGCTTGCAAGAAACCCATTATTCTCAAAATTTCAGAGGTTGACAAGTCAAAACCAGTTATCCCCTCAAAATAAATAGTCACTTGACCAACTAAGCTAATCTCACATCGTCGTGCCCCAATAACTAGGTGCTTGGAGGCTAGGAGAGTCCTCTCTCTGGTAAACCTCTATAGGAAAAGTTGGTCGATACTGTGGTATTCGGTGACAACTCATCTCCCTTGTTGGTGAGGCAGTTGAAAAGTCTTGTCAACAAGTTGTAAGTGGGTAGATAAAAATATCAGATTTCTTGGAGGCTTGCGAGCATAAGTTTAGATCTGGTTTCTTCGTCTTAACTCTAGAGTAGACTGAGAATGTTGGATTATGCAAGATCTTGTTGATGCTATTCTTTTTTTGGCCCTAATCAAGAAGGGCTTACAGCCTAACATGTTGCATTTAATTGAATCTAAAAATGAATATGAATTTGTATAAGTTGTTATATCTTGGTATTGTTGTTTTTCCACTATTGTCTTGTTGTTGGCTACAATTTTGGACAGTCCCTTGATGGATCCTCCGATATTAACTACATCAAATAGCTTGGATTCCATAAAAACCCAATAGAAAGTCTTGAAAACAAACTCTTGAATGATGAATGTTGTATTTTTCCACAATGTTGGACTAAGGAAGAAAGAGAAGAAGAAGAAGACTTGAATGCTTGATGACTTCCTTGCACTTGAATCTCTTGAATGCATGATGGATGAATGATAGGTTGCATATGGATGTCTCTTGATCATGAATTTTAGGTATGTCATCGATGCTAAAATGAGAAGGAGAGGTATCCTTTTATACATAATTTAGTGCTTAAATTTCATAATGATGACTCCAATTATCAGTCTAAGAGATAAACACCTACATCAGGCTCGAAGCCCACTAAAAAGAAAAGCCCTAGCAAAAGTTTGACTTGGTTTGACCCTGTCCAAGAAAAGGCCAACTTAAGTCAACCATGTCCAAGACAAGGCCAACTTAAGTTGACCTTGTGTAGGCACATTTTAGTTTATTTTTGTCGAGACCCAATGGTTAATGCCAAGAAGGGTTGTTGAAAACTATAGTCTACCCAGAAATTAGGGCAAAAGTTAAAATTTGAAAATGCATTTAAAGGATCTAGATGGAAGATAGATTATGTGATAGGATGAAAAATGGGAAATCATGGATAGAATTTAGAGTCATTCTCGACTTTTGAACAAATAATGTTGTTTTGAAGGATGCATAAGGGATAGAAGGATGTGAAATCGGTGTGGGAACCCATACATAATAAAATGGGGATAAAAGTGAGCACCTAATAAGGGTGCTTAATTTTTAGTATGGTTCATTTTTTGCCCACTTTAGCTACAGTACGCGTCTACCTCATGATAGCGGTAAAGTAGCAAAAAGAGAAAGAGATGAAGATCATGGACAAACTCTAAGGAGATAAGACATCACTCAGTTTAAGGTCATAAAATGCAAAACTAAGGCTCTTAATTCATAAATCCATATATAAGGATACAGAGAAAAAACAAATGCCTAGAGCTTACTAAGATCCCAATTCAACTAGTTTAAGAGAGCTTGGTACAGAAAATGTCTCAACGAGTAATATCATTCTCAGAAAGATTTTAACAAGTGGTCACATGAAATGTGTAAGAGCATACATGAAATATAAGATAAGACTCCATGATCAAATCTAATAAAAAAGTGTGTTATTTTATGTATGGAATCATGGAGGAGAGATAAAGACAATCATGGATGACATAGACTAGGAAAATTATGTTGTACTAGGTGATCCGCGAGAGATAGATGAAAGATAAAGAGAAGGGGAAAATAGTCTAGAAACTTGAGTTATGCCAGTTCCATGCATCAAAGAGAAGAGGAGGATCATTCCAAGGATCCAAAAGAGGTCACTCAAATAACCTAATATATTTGGTTAGTGAAAGGACCAAATGTGTCTGGTCAGTCAAGGGACAAGATTTGATGGTCTAGCATGTACTAGTCAACTCATGAAAAATTATAGGTCAAATGGTCTATAAAATTGTGTTATCCTAGTCAACCAGCCCTAAAAATGTGAAAGGGAGAGTAACTAGCCCTAGAAATATGTATTATGCTAGTGTACTCTTTTTGAAAATGTGAAAGGAGAGTGATCTGGCCCTAGAAAATTTTTTTATACCAGTGTACTCTACATGTCATGGTTAAAGTGAATAAGATATCTACAATAAGGAGGCTATATATGCTCCCCCTTTAGATGAAAAAATAAGTACTATTTTTTCATCTTAAGGAAATGATGAACAATGATAGAGAAATTTTAACACCAAGACAATATCCACAAGAAAACATCAGTCCAAACCAAAGAGGTTATAGCTCCTATGAGGTCATGGAAGGGATGAATGTAAAGAGATACCATGCAAGAAGTGTTAAAGATATCCATGTGAAGGATGACACATTGTTAGTCTCCAAGGTAAGGAATTTATTTACCAAGGAAAATAAATGATGAACAATGGAAAAGGTTATGATCAAGGATGCATATCCTTAATGTAAATAAATATTTCTATGTAAGATTGGTTGTCACATGATAAACAAATACCATCTAATCCTTGAAAAAGTGGATGCTTGAAGAGGATGACAGGGATCTATATAATACCCTTGCCCACCAAGTGTGTAGACAATGATAAAGAGGAACTATTATGCTACTCAAAAATTAAGATCACACCATGTATGACAATGAGCCCCCAAGGAATACACTATCAATGTTACATAGTGTGGAGTAACATAATAGGGAGTTAGATGTTACTTAAAGAAATCAATATTGAAAAATAGTTCATTATGATAGGATATGTGAATAATATCATTATCAATAAGTTGTTAAATTTTATAACATAAAGCTTGAAAATCATTAGTATAGTGGTCATGATATCAGTTATACACACAGAAGGGAAGATTCATAAGATTTTAACTATATTTCTTTTTACGTTTAGGCTGAGTAATCACCTTACCACGAAGAAAGTTAGGAAAACTAATTTCTTGTTTGAAGGTATTTATAGGAGAAATGTTTATAATGAAGAAGAGGATTTGGAAAAAGAAAGAGAATTGAAATTAAATGCATCAATAAGTTTCTCATTATTCTCAATGCTTTGTTGCACACATCCTAAACCATGATTCAAAATAGTGTTAACATTGAGAGAAACTGTTTGTGGTTTCTTCTAAGGATTAAATCCTAATCCATAAGAATGTTCATGCCCCTCATTTCCTAAGGGCACTTGAATTCCTTATTCATGTTTTCCACATTCATTCTCATTGAAGCCATGTTTTACTTATAAATTATAATCATGGCCATAATGAGAATCCATATCAAAAAGAATTAATGGAGTCTTGTAGGTCACTATGCCATCACAATGAGGTTTGATAGTTTCTAAAGATTCGTTAGGAGTGGAAGAAGCAACAACATTGTTACTAAGTTAATTAGACAGAGGATTTGTTATCTTGGATTCTTTGTTAGTTTTAGAAAATATAAGTTCAAATTTTAAGACTTTGTACTTTCCAATATAAGTAGTTGTAAAATATAGGGATCCAAAATCATCATTCGAAAGGAAACTAGTAGAAGCTAGATCATCCTTGCATTTGTAATCATGTTTTTGTTCAATAAATTCAGGTTTATTTCTTGATTCACTAATCAAACAACTATTTGTTCTATCACCTATCATAAGTGTATACATTAGATTATTGTAGATAAATTTGACCTTTCGATGTAGATTTGAAGGAACAACATGCATAGAATGTAACCAAGGTATTCCCTATAGAAGGTTATAATAAAGAGGTCAAGGCATCACATGAACATGGGTATCTACAATAACCGAACCTACCTTATTATGTAATGTGATAATACCCATTGTTTTATTAGGAATATTATCAAATCCATGAATAGGAATGTAATCAGGTTTAATTATTGAAACATCAATTTTGATCTCTTTCAACACTTCCATACTACAAATATTTTGTCCATACCCATTTTCAATTAATTACCACAAATGAGATTACCATTGATAACGATAGCCACCATGATGGCATTATGTTGATTTATAATTTCTTTAGAGGGTAAATCATCTTGAGTAAAGATAATTTGAGTTGGGACAGTAGTAGCATGCATGCATTATAAAAAGGAATTGATATTTTCTTGATTAGGTGGAGGAGTTGGAAGAGTGGTTAAATATTTTTGCAAGAATTCATGATATGTAGGAGAAGTTTGAAGAAGCTCCCAAAGAGAAATATTGGTAGGGGTATACAAATTTGTTCTATTAATTCAATACTCCTTTCCAATATTTTGAGAAAGATAGGCTTGAGGAGGAAGGATGGGCTAAGAAGGTGGGAGCGATATATGAATAAATGGATTAGTAGGTTGAGGATTTTCTTTTGAAATAGGTGTGAGAAACCACATGATAGTCCGTAATAAACTCCAAAGGACTTATATTTTCCTTTCACAGTCATGATTAGCTTATGTAGATTTTGAAAATAAATTTATTCATTATATCCTTAGGTGGGTGAACCCACAAGAGTGGGTTACTCTTTTTTGCCTAAATGTACACTAAACTCTACATTTTGAAAAAAAAAATTAGATTCAGATGCATATTGTCATTAAACAGTTTGAAATCAGAAGATGATGTAAATAAGAGTATTTTAAGATTTTCTATCTAGATTCTAAATATATTTTTAAAATTTTCTTTTGATTTCATTTGAATGGTTTTTTCTTTCTCCCACAAAAACTAGTATGTTTTTGAAAACGTCATTTTCAAAGAGTTACATTATTTTCATACAACATAATTTTTTTGTAAAATAGATATCAATGTGCTTCTTTCAAATTTAGATTTGTAACATCCATACTAAGGTCATGCAATTGGTTTGACAATATTATCATGATTATTGTATATTTTACTAACATTTGAAATTGACTAAACTGTAATTTTGACATACCTTGACTACATGGTTTATAACTTGTGTATTTATCAAATTTCAATTATTTTTTTATAGAAAGTATACTCGAAGACATAGGGAACTTTTATTTTTCCAAAAAAAATCTATTTTCTACTATTTTTCATTGAATTTCATACTTAGAGGTTTATATTTGATAAAAAACCTACATTCGATTAATGCCAAAAAACATATACATAAAAAATTAAAAAATTGTCAAATGTATAATTATTAGAAAGATCGATTGGAGTACTTTTGCTATGCAAAAGGATGTCTCCTTATTTTTCCATTTCAGCCCTACAATTTATCCCTGAAGCCATGAAATCTTCAAATTTTTTTAAAACTCTGCAAATTGCCCTTACTTAGGGACTTTCGATAGAGAGTACTTTTGATATAGGGGCTTTTGATAGAAAGTACTTTCTATCAAAAGTACTTGATCGGAATTTCCCTTACTCAGGGACTTTCATAGAAATTAAAATTTTGATCAAAATTCCCTACCTTCTATAGAAAGTTCTTTCTATCAATATTACATTACTAAATGCACCTACTTTGCGAATTTTAGGAGGAATTGCTTCCTCCAAAAAATTGTTACCCACTATTGTGCTTTCACCCAATCATAATCAAAGGTATAGTGAAAGTTTGAGAAGAATGTTGAGGATAACCCTTAACAATTACCGTAATTTTATCAGGTGTTTTTAATTAATTTAATTTAGTGCATCCTTTGATAGTTATCACAAGCTTGTTGGCTACCATAGGTTGAGCATGAACAGTAACATTAACTTGATCACATTCTTTACTGTTCATAATTTTATCACTAGAAGGGAGAGAATTAAGGAAATTAGTAATGATATCATCCTCTTATTCCAAGATGCCCTTAGAATAGAGAATATGGATATCCTTTAATTCTTCATCTCTAGAAGGAGTTTCAAATGAATGTAAGGTGATATTAAGAAAAGTATTGATAATGTCCCTCTCTGACTCGAAAATATCCTCATACAGAGGTACATATTAGGAGAAGGATCACCATCATATATGAATGTGTCATCTCTAGAGGGAGTCAAAGATATTTAAAATATTATATAATCTTATTTCATTAGGTCATTGTTCAAGGGATCATTCCAAATAGGAGAATCATCGAGGGAAGGAATATCTAGATGAATAAAGCACACTTTAGGAGAGGAAAAATCATGACTCAAAATTTGTTCATGAGGGAGAGAGTAATCAATGTCCTTATCCAAGGGTTTATCAAAAATAGGAGAATGATCAAGGGTAGGAACATCTCTATGAATAAAGCACATTTTAGGAGAGGAATAATCATGACTCACTAAAGCTTGATTTACAAAAGAAAAGTGATAGAGAGAAAAGTAGGGTAAAGTAAAATTTTCTTGCACCAAAATGTCTTCATGAGGGAGATGCATTTTACTACAAGGATCAACATAATATTTCAAAATCTCAACCTTTGGAGGGAGATTCTTTGAAAAAATGTTAATATCCTCTTCTTGTGCTAAATTTTTTTCATGGGTGGGATTGATTTAGTGAGAGGGAATATTGTGATTACGAAAGAAATTCAGAACTAAACTATCATCATATGCATGCAAGGAAACTTTTTGAAATTCTTGCTAGAAACTTGAAAATGATGATACCAACTCTACTCATTTAATGAAAGTAAAAATACATGAAAAATGATCAAAATGAAATGTTTTTGTTTTTGTTTTGTTTTTTTATTTATTTTTCAAAACATGTAATCATAAAAATGAAATGCAATAATGTAATGAATCTATGAACCAATGTAATGCATGAAAAGAATGTCTAAATACATAGAATATATAAAAGGTAGATATAGACAAGAAGGATCTAAACAAAATAAAAAGGATATACAATTTCATATATTGTAGCAATATGATTTAAATGCATAAAAAATAGATCTAGCTATTTAAATGCATAGGAAGGAATCTAACACTAAAAGAAGAATGGAAATGTTATGAGTCAAGTTCACCAAAATGTACAATATAAAATGTTGAGAAATAATAGGGTCTAGATCACTCACCAAATAATATTGTGCATTGGAATACAAACCCACCTTTAAACAAATCTGATTAGCACAACGGAAAAAGGATAAAGGGGTGCAAATATAAGAGCTGGGTAAAATGGGGATTTGGGTAATCTATTAGGAATAACAGTCCACAAGCACAACTGAGAGGAGGGGGTGAATTAGTTGTGATATAGAATATTAAACTTTAAACTTTAAAAACCAAAACTTAAATGCAAATGATAACATAGTAAATGCCAACACAATAACACAATACTTGTTGTCGAGGAAACCTTGTTAAAGGAAAAACCTTGGTGGGAATTAGCACCCAAAAATAATGTACTGAGAATATAGTATCCATTTTAAAAGATGTAGCCCTGTTAGGATCTTATTACAACATTACAATATATAATCATTGTTAAAGGACATATCATGTTAGGATTTGAGAGTAACAGTAGGCTCACTACCTAGGCACACTTCCCAAAGAAGGTTAAGGCCACCCTCAAGGATTAACAATTTGAACAAGTGTATATAGAGAAATATACAATCTAGTGAATTGTCTGATAGAAACTGTCTTTCTTTGTCAGTTCCAATGAATTATTATAATCACAATCTCTTCTCTACATCCAACAGTTAAATAATCTTCATAGCTTTGACACTTCTCTATCTTTTCAATCTCTAACACATCTTTTTAAAAGAAAATATCTCTCATATATACCCTATTACAATAATTGATTAGGCTGACCACTTAAGCTTTCCCAATATACAAATAATTGATTAGGTTAGCCACTTAAGGATTTTTGATATATAAATAATTATTTAACCCCTTGCTAAGATACATCAGATATACTCCAAGATATGCAATCCATGCTCACAATTTATAATGCATGCTGCAACTCTGAAGTCGGCCACCAAATAGGTCACCTTTAGAATACATGTCATAGCCCACGTCACCAACATGTTCATGACAATCGATCAATACCCAACATTACTCAATGCTTCCTCTATCATCCTGTAAGTGCGCATACCCTAAAACATCTTCAGCTATAATATATACCCAAAACACAGAGATTTTCTCTACCAAGCATCACTGTCACAGTCCAGAAACCAGTCTTCACTAAAACATATGTAACATCACCAATATAAAATATTAATCCAAACAACCTTAGGAATAAGGTTATGACACATCTGTCTTCATATTCCTATCTTTGATCATTCTAATTCATTCGTACAGTGTTTATACACTTCTGTCAGTTATCATAACCATTTTGTTCTCTCCACAGAAACATATGTTGACATCAGTGACAAAAAAACATCAGTATTACCCAAATATGATATCATCCAACAATCTCCCCCTTTGGCATTCATGGAAATATATGGGAAAATCCATCAACCCAAAAGAAGGAAAAATAACTCACTCTCAATACAATCTTCTCAATATCCTCAACACAAATCTCCCCAAAATAGTAGGGATTTTCACATATAATCTTTACCCCTTTGGAAACAATGGAAAAGGGTGCCATAACACTTATTTAATATTCTGTAAGGTGTATCTTTTTCAAAATTTCATGTCTAACAACCAGGTGCAAAATCACTCAATTTTTCTCCATAGTGTTCATGCAATCACTCCCACTGAGGAGTAGTTCCATACATCAAGTACAGAAAATGATAGATCTCTGAAAGCCACTAGACTGATGCATGTTTGCATCAATTAATTACCACTAGGAGGGGCTCTCACTCCAAGCATACTTTTGAGATATTCAAAATCATCTTTTGGAAAAGGTTTTGTAAATATATCTAATATCTATTCCTTTGTGCTAACATACTCTAGTACAATATCTTTCTCTGTTACCTTCTCCCTCAAAAAATGATACTTAATAGAAATGTGTTTAGTCTTTGAATGAATTATGAGATTCTTTGACATATTCACTATGCTAGTGTTATCAGAGTGGATAACCCCTAGCTCTTCAAAGATTATTCCAATGTCCTTCAGCATTTGTTTCATACAAACAACTTGTGTACAATTTATTGCAGTGGAAACATACTCTTATTCAGTAGTAGACTGAGCAATATAGTCCTGTTTCTTACTTAACAAAGAAAGAAGCCTTTTCCCAAGGAAAAATGCTCCACCACTTGTACTCTTTCTATCCCAATCAGCATTAGTATAAGCCTGTAAAATAAAGTAATCTGATTTTTCATACCACAATCCATTATCTATTGTTCCTTTCAAGTATCTAAAAATTATTTTCACAACAGCAATGTGTGTCTCTGTAGGATTTGCTTGATATATTGTCACAATTCCAACTACATTGGAAATATCTGGTTTGGTGTGAGTTAGATATTCTAGACCACCAATCATATATTTGTACTTTGTCATAAAAAACTTTGAGTCTCATCATTGCTAGTCATTTTGTATCTAGCCACCATGGGTGTCCCAACAGGTTTACAATATTTCATTCCAAAATTCTTTAACATTTTGTTAAGATACTTGGTTTGAGATATAAAAATACCATTCTTACTCTGATTAATTTGCAAACCAAGAAAAAATGTCATCTCACCAATCATTGACATTTCAAATTCACTTTCCATCTGTTTAGAGAGATTCTTACTCATCTTATCATTAGCTCCAAAAATGATATCAACAAAAAATTCTATGATTAAGATTTAATCTTTACCAATTCTTAAATATAAATTACTGTTTGCATCACCTTCTCTAAAACCAAGACAAAGTAAACAATTTTCCAGTCTTGCATACCATGCTCTTGGTGCTTGTTTTAGTCCATACAATGCTTTCTTCAACTTACAAACCATGTCTTCATTTTCTGTCAAAGGAAATCCATCAAGTTTCTCTATGTATACTTCTTCTTCCAAATCTCCATTCAAGAATGTTGATTTCACATCCATCTGATAGACTTTAAAGTCTTTATGTGTAGCATAAGAAAGAAATAATCTCACATCTTCTATCCTAGCGATAGGAGCAAATGTTTCTTCAAAGTCTATGCCTTCTTGTTTCGAGTAGCCTTTACAAACTAGTCAAGCCTTATTTCTTACCATTGTTCCTTCCTCATCCATCTTGCTTTTGCAAACCCATTCAGTTCCTATCACATTTTTCTCTTAGGTCTTGGAGCCAATTCCCAAGTACTATTTTTCTTTATCTGTTCAAGTTCTTCTTGCATATCTTTAGTCCAAGATTCATCTCTACATGCTTCATCAGTAGTTTTTGGTACAACTTGAGAAATCAAACAAATTTCATCTCTAACTTTAGATCTAGTCATCATACCTTTACTTGCATCACCAATAATTTGATCTTCAGGATGGTTCTTCTTGACATACCTCAGAGTATTAAGAGTCTTAGTAAGCTCAATTAATTCATCTTCAATCTTATTATCAACCAAAAAAATTTCTTTAGGTTTAGTAGTGACCTCTTTTATCTCTGAAACCTTACCACAGTCATACATTCTTTCCTGAATCTAAAAATTTTCATCTATCCTCACATTAGTGCTTTCAATCAAATTTCTCAATCATAGATTGAAATATTTATATGCTTTTCTCCTAGTAGAATAACCAAGGAAAATACTTTCATCGCTTCTAGCATCAAACTTCCCTATCTCATTATCTCTTTTGACATAGCATTTACTTCCAAATATTATGAAATATTTTACAGTAGGTGTATGATAAAACCATAATTCATAAGGAGTATTACTTGTACCTTCTCTGATCTGAATTCTGTTCAAGGTGTACATAGCAGTACCAACATCTTCTCTCCAATGAACATGTGATACATTCCTTCCAACAACATAGTTCTTGCAGCATCTAATATTTTTTTGTTTCATTACTCTATTATCCCATTCTTTTGTGGTGTCCTAGGTGTTGATGTCTATCTGAATATTCCATTCTCTTCACAGTAGGAATTAAATAAATATGATGTAAACTCATCACCTATGTTTGATCTCAAACATTTTAACTTCAAACCAGATTCATGTTACCCAAAATTACAGCATACATCAAGATGAACACAAATAAGAAAAGATTGCATTTTTAGGAGTCTAATTTAACACTATCCTTCAAGTATTGATGATTAAAATTTCATTATTGCATTCATTATCATATTTAATTATTGTACTCTAAGTATTGATCACATTCAAAATGTCAAATTCATAACTGATCATTACATTGTGCATTTAAATTGAATGTAGTACAAGTGTCCTTTCATATTTCATATTTCATGACAATCAAAAGAGTACATTTGCAAAATAGAAAGCATGATAGAAGAATGGAGTAGGAGTCACATGGATTTCCTTGTTGTGTGTTGGTTGTCATCTGGTTGTCTGTCAGGTCTTAGGTCTCCAAGTCCACTTCTTCATCTTCACTAGGTCTTTAGGGTTTCACCTGCATCATGAGAGAGAAAATGGTGTTAGATCCAGTTGGATCTAAGCAATGCATGAAACACAAACAACATACAATCAATTATTCCAATGCTGCATATCTACCTAATCAATTCAATATAATAGGAAAATGTGCATCCACACTAAGTGAAGAAGAGTATTAAAGGGACTTGTTCTAAACATGAAACCTTTTACTATTTATGATGATTTTGATGTATGTTGTTCTTATTTTCAAAAACCAGATATCTGAATGCAAGGGACTTGGTATTTCTATCTGAGAAACCTTTTTTCAAAATTAGATCAACATGTTAGTTCAAAAAACACAAACAAACCAACCAACATTCATGAATGAGTGCCATCTCATATGACACTCACACACAAACATTAATTGGCTCATTTTGTTTACTAACCTAACAATTTGATTGGTGATATGTGTACAATAGGTGAACAAGTAACTATAATGCATCTTTACAGACAAGAAAATCTCGAAGATAACTGATAGTTCATGCTCCAATGAAGGAAATGATACAAGGAATAAACAAAAACCCTAATTTGTTGCTGGAAAGATGTAAATATTTTAAAAGCCTAGAAAGATGGAGTTACTAAAACCTGAGTTCTTGAACAAAATGCAAAAGATCACAAATTGATTACAATAGAATGCATTTATGTCATGGAGAAGCAACAAAGAGCATGAAGGTAACTTATCTGGAGGAGAAATGTCAAGAAGGCTGAGTTCAAGATGTAGTAGAGATGCCAAGTGTCACAGGTAGAGACCAGTAGAAGGAATGGAGCACAAGCTCTGAATGTTTCAATAGTAAAAGCCACGGTCAAAGACACCTACTTTCCCAAGTTTCATTCATGGTGTGCCATAAGCTGGGAATGAGTCTGAAGCTATGGCTAAAATATGCCAAGTTTTGAGACCAAGTTCAAAGGGTAACTCCACATCTTTCAACCATAGCTTAGACTTAGTCCAAGCTTATAGTGGTTAATGAAAAAACCATTAACTCTAGGCCAAGTTCAACACACACATCCAGCACCATATGTTATAGCATTAAAAAATCAAGAGCCTAAGCTCTTCAAGAAGTTTCCCATGTGTTTCCATGCAATGAAAGCCATGGGTGTCAACTCACTATTTACAAAGCCCGAGTTCTATTACTATAGTTTGGGTAGGAAAAACCCCAAAATCTAGTATCTTTAAGGAGTAAATCCACAGAAGGTGCCATATGTTATGGCATGCAATGATCAAACTCACAGTTTACCATAGAGCCTAAGAAGCCCAAGCTTCTCAGCATAGTCAAAATGCAGATACATCGCCATTGATTATGGCTTCCAAAACTTCATATTCGAACAAGCATGGTGGCACCAGAGAAAACCCTAAGTGTTATGCAAGCAAGATGAATAAACATTATGCAATGTGTTTTACCTAGATTTTGAGTCCACTTCCAAAGTAAGTAAATGCATTGTCAGTTCATAGTTCCTCCACATTCCCCAAGCAGTGACATGACAGTACTTGTGTGCCACGAAGACAATAGAATATATTTTCAGCAAGTATGGTCATGTCATCAATGAGTTGTGATCGAGCATGGAGCTAGAGTTAGCTTAACCTAGCTAAAACTATGGCATTGAGTTTGTTTGGATTTAGGGTTTTTAAACCATGTTGTCAGCTTAGTGGAGTTAGGGTTCCATACTATGGTATTGGGTTATGAGTTTGGTTTTATGCATTTTTTATGTTTTTTTTCTTTCTATATATTGTAATGAGGTTGGTATAGCTGTAAAAAGGATAAAGTCTTTTATACACCAACTCTAGGGGCCATGTTTAGGGCTAGATTTAAGGCTTGATCTAGGGCACTTATTAAACCTTAGATTGGATGATTTTCTACTTTGGAGGACTTTTGGAGGGAGAAGTGATTTTTGAAAAGGGGCCATATGGGCTATATAGTTGGCATTTTACTTCATGTTTAGGGGTTGTATATTTTGGAGAAAGGGATAAAAGTGAGCATATTGTTCCTTGATGCCTTGGAGATGTTATTTGTAACCTATTTGTTAGATTTTGAGAGAATAAAAAAGTAGATGATCTATTTCCACCTATATCTTTTGAGTTGTGAGTTCAAATCACGTTTTCATCTTTCTTTATAAGTGTTTATTCATTTTTTAAGTAGCTAAGAGAAGTGAATGTTTTACTATTCCTCCTCTATGTGAAAAAAATTCAAACCTTATGAAGAATATGTATGTTTGTTGATGGATTAAGTTATTTGTGGTCTATACCCTAGTAGCTAAGTCTTTAACCTATATGTTGATCAGAGATTCAAAGTATCAAGCTTAGGTATATGAGTTGGGGTCACTACATTGTCTTCCAATCAAAGTTTGATTTCATTTTTAGTGTATCACCTCACTTTCCCTTCCATTTTTTTTTTTAATTTTCCTTTTCCATTTTTCTCATTACGTTTTCAATCAGGAAGGTGATATTCTACATCAAAATAGGAACCGACCTAGAATCTGGAGACTCCTTCTTAATCAGAGTCCACCCACAGATCAAGAAGGTTTCCATTGTTAGGATAGAATATTGTAGAAGCCCCAATGCCTGAGTTGGGGTAGTAATTCTAAACCTCAATAATTCATTCTCAAATTTTTCTTTGAATAACTTGGATTTGTCAAACGCTTCAGATTTCTCCCTATAATATGTAACCCACATCCTTCTAGAAAAGTCATCAACAAAAATTTTAAAGTACCTTTCACCCTAATAAGATCTTTCTCTTGTAGGACCACATAGATCTGTATGTACCAGATCCAACTTCCCTTTTGCTAAATAAGATTTGCATTTCAAATTGTTTCTAGTTTACTTCCCCATAACACACTCTCTACAAATAGTGTTAGATGGTTTCACAATCTTAGGTAGATATCTTACAACATTTATCATAATTGCCTTCACAATGTTATCAAAGTTAACATGACAAGATATTCTATGCCATAACCAACTGTCATCAACCTTTGCAATAAAACAAGAAGCTTTAGATGTATTCAATTCAAATACATTACCTCTAGATTTAGTACTAGATGTGATCAAGTCTCCTGATTTACTTCTCATAGAATATTTCCCATCAACCAATTTCAATTGATAACCTTTGTCCACTAGTTTCCCAACAGTTGAGACAAATTATGCTTATGTCCATCAACAAGCAGTACATTGTCAATATTAGTCTTTCCATCTAGAGAAATAGATCCAACTCCAATGATAAGTTTAGGAGTTGTATAGTCAGAAAATGGAAGCACTTCCATGATAGACCAGTTTAGCCTTTTGAGTAAGTGGTTTGGGGTCATATCAAGCACCTTAAATGGGTTCCTGATCTAGACCTAGCTTTCCTCCTATTCTGCCCCTACTTCCACTTCTTTCCAACCTAATTTTTGCATCCTAGACTGTAGATTTGAGATCTTTGACCTCAGGGTCAGGGTCGACCTTTTGGGTCTATGTCAACCTTGACCCTAACCTAGGTCAAGGTCAACCTCAACCTAGACCTAGGTCAAGGTTGACCTTGACCTTGACCTAGGGTTCAAATCTCAGGGTCCCACAGTTTCTAGATGTCAGTCTTTGCAAAAAGTCATTTCCCGCTTCCAGGTCTGTTGTTTTGGGTTCTGAAGGGGTGATTCCTAAATTATATTTAACTTAGGTCCTCTCCTAGGGTTAAAGTCTTTAATTGGAATTTAATTCTCCTATGTTGGCCTCCTTAGAATATTGTGCCCTAGTTTCATATAAAGGGGAGCCTTTCTCCCCTCAGTTTCTCGAAGTCATCTTTGAAAGTCTTCTAATGGTGATCAAGAATTCTCAAAATATCTTCAAGTGTGATTCAAGCAAGCTAAGGAGAAATATTTCAAGCAATAATTAATCCATTCAAGTATCCATTTTCATGAAGGAGATCCATTGGAGGCCATTGAAGGATTGAAGGTACATAGTGCCCTTTTTGGTGATCTCTCCATCCACCTTCTTCCAAGCCTATTCCAAATTCAAGAACCCATTCAAGACTTAGTGTTGGAGATATACAAGAAAGATATTGAAGACATCCTACATTTCTACATTCTACATTTTGAAGCATACTTGTGGATTCAAGGATTTGAATCTGCTACAAGGACTTTTTCAAGCAAGGTGAATTTATGCATTTACTTTGTCCATTTCTGCAATTTCAATTACATATATTTGAGGTTAATTCCTAAACCAGGGTTTGACCA
Source organism: Thuja plicata (assembly GCA_018584345.1). NCBI lineage: Eukaryota > Viridiplantae > Streptophyta > Pinopsida > Cupressales > Cupressaceae > Thuja > Thuja plicata. Next base: position 2,240,822 of record MU225019.1, on the reverse strand, counting down.
AGGCAAAACCCTCCCCCATAACAAACAATCTCCTTTTTCTTAAAGGTACAGGTTCAGAACAGTGGATTTGAGACCAGATCTTGATACCCTTTTCAGCTTTCTTTCAAACAGCACAAACAAATTTTCTATCAGACCTCTGTAGGTCAGGGCTGATATTATTGGGTCAGGGTTGACATTTGTGGGTCAAGGTCAACCTTTTTCATAAGACGACATCGGAATGGAAAAATATTTCTGGGTTTTGTTAGTCTCTCTGTTTCGGTTTGGGAGAAACTGTCAGTTTTTCCAGAAATGGTCTACAGACCTTAGAAAATAGCATTCTTTGATCTGCAATATTTCAAGGTTAGTACTTTTCTCCTATTCATTTCAATCATTCTAAATCTATCACACATTCATTCCTTTCCATAAAATGGGGAATTTAAGACTTTCCTCTTTGCTCTCATTTCCAAATGATTGATTCATTTGTGCATTGATCCTTTTTGGGTTGACCAATTTGGATCTTTCCTTTGTGCACCTTGGGATAAGAAGAGGAATATCTTATCTTTCCCCCATAAATTTCAAATGTTACATGCTCTTATGTTACACATTGTTATATGTTACATTTTGGTGAACCCGTGATAGACAACACTTTCTTTTTGGTGTTAGATTTGCATCTTGTGTTAGATCTTACATGCATTTAAAAGTAGATTTCTTTTATGCTCTTGCATTTATATGTC
>MU225019.1:2221852-2235909 GCA_018584345.1 Thuja plicata | reverse complement strand
ATTTTGAAGCATACTTGTGGATTCAAGGATTCGAATCTGCCACAAGGAATTTTTCAAGCAAGGTGAATTTATGCATTTACTTTGTCTATTTCTGCAATTTCAATTACATATATTTGAGGTTAATTCCTAAACCGGGGTTTGACCAAGGAAAATCCCTCCCCCAAAAAAAATGATCTCCTTTTTCTTGCAGGTACAGGTTCAGAATAGTGGATTTGAGACCAGATCTGGATACCCTTTTCGGATTTCTTTCAGACGGCGTGAATAGATTTTTTGTCAGAGCTGTGTAGGTCAGGGTCAACATTATTGCATCAAGGTTGACATTTGTCAGTCAAGGTTGATATTTTTCATAAGAATACATCAAAATAGAAAAATATTTATGAGTTTTGTTCGTCTCTACGTTCCAGTTCCGGATCAACTGTCAGTTTTTCCAGAAATGGTCTATAGACCTCAGAAAACAACATTCTTTGATCTACAATATTTCAAGGTTAGTACTTTTATCCTATTCATTTCAATCATTATAAATCTATCACACATTTATTCCTTTCCATAACATGGGGAATTTAAGACTTTCCTCTTTGCTCTCATTTCCAAATGATTGATTCATTTGTACATTGATCCTTTTTGGGTTGATCAATTTGGATCTTTCCTTTGTGCACCTTGGGATAAGAAGAGGAATATCTTATCTTTCCCCCATAGATTTCAAATGTTACATGTTCTTATGTTACACATTGTTATATGTTACATTTTATATGTTACAAGAGTATTGTCACCAAATCTAACAACACCACCATCGTATCTTTTCATACTCACAATTTTTTTTTTTAATCTCCAGTCATATATTGTGAACAACCACTATCTATAACCCATTCATATTTATTTTCAACATAGGATACTAAGGCATTTTATTCATGTATAGGTTCATCATCCTTAATAGCAATAAGTCCAATTTCATCATAGTCTACATCATCATCAAATACGCCTTCACTATCATAACAACATTCCTTGTCTTTTGAATACTTAGATTTGTAAAAATTAGGTTTATGCTTTGGAACCCTTATAGGACATCGAGATGCAAAATGACCAATCTTGTTACATGAAAAACATTTCAAAGGTAAATTGTCTTAAAATTTACCCTTGCCTCTCTTTTTTATTCTAGCAATTAGGGCTACCACTTCATCTAGCTTTCTCTCTTCCTCTTGTATCTATTCCCATTCATTAGCATAGTCTCAAAGATCTTCTCTCAAGTCACCATTTCTGGTGTTTTCAATTCTAGGTAAGGTCTTTTGTTGCTATGGATAGTCACCTTGAATTCTGACTCTACTTTAGATAAAGAATCTCCGAGTTATGCGGCCTCAAAAGTAGTTAGCTTTCCAATCAACATCTCTCTAGTGAAGTTTGGTGTCAAAGGCATAATCTCCTCAATAGCCTATACTTTAGTTTTGTATATAGGTGTCAAAGATCTGAGTGTCTTCACAATCACCTCTTCCTTAGTTTAGGTACCTCTAGAATTTATGATGCCAGTAACCATTTTAGTAATTTTTTCTACATATGCCCTAATGTTCTCATCCTCTCTCCTCTTCATTGATTCCATTTTTGACTTCCAATTCTGTAGCTTTTCCTTTTTAGTAAACTTATCTCCTATATACAATGCTTCCAATCTTGTCCAAATCTCATGTGTAAAATCCAAGTCTTTTACTTCTATGAATTCACCTTTAGAAAGTGTGTTGATCAATTATTACCTTGCAACCATATTACATGAAAACAACTTCTTATCATGTTTAACTTATCCTTCTCCAATTCATCTTCAATCACTATCTTTTCCTTTTTTTGTGATCATCCAATAGTCAATTCTCAAACATAGAAAATGTGTTCTCATCTTCTTCTTCCAATTATAAAAGTTTTCAGGATCAAATTTTGGACTATCCTTCCTCTAGTAAGTCATCTTCATGATAACCTCAAGCTATTATTCTTTCTCTCTAAGAGCTAGTAGCTCTGATACCAATTGTTAGGAATAACAGTCCACAAGAAAAACTAAGAGGGGGGTGAATCAATTATGATACAAAATATTAAACTTTAAACTTTATAAACCAAAACTTCAAATCAAATGATAACACAATAAATGCCAACACAATAACCCAATACTTGGTGTCAAGGAAACCCTGTTAAAGGTAAAACCCTGGTAATAATTAGTACCCACAAATTATGTACTGAGAGTATAGTATCCCTGTTAAAATATTTATCCCTATTAGGAGCTTATTACAACATTACAATACATAGTCCCTGTAAAAGAATGGACCCTATTAGGAGTCAAGAGTAACAGTGGGCTCACTGCCCAGACACACTGCCCAAAGAAGGTTAAGGCCATCCTCAAGGATTAACAATCCAAACAAGTGTATATAGAGAAATATACAATCCAATGAACTATCTGATAGAAACTATCTTTTCTTGGTCAATTCCAATGAAGTATTACAATAAAAAACTCTGCTCTACATCCAATAGCCAAACAAGCTTCACATCTTTCACACTTCTCTGTCTTTTCAATCTCTACCACATATTTTGAATAGAAAATATATTTCATATATACCCTTGTAGACGTCCAAAAATATTAATATTATTATTAATATTAAATTCCTCTTATTCCTCTAACCATTTAATTCAATCAATTAAATAGTTTCATTGCTAGTATTTATCAATAATCTAAATACTATTCTAATGTATTTTATTTAAATACATTTGACTCACAAAAATCCCCTCTTTAATAAATTTATATTTATTAAAATACCTACATATTCCTAATTCTTCTAAACTATGATTTACTCAAATCTAATTTGAATTATAATCTAAATCCTAGTTAGGAATCTATTAATCCAACCTAGACACCTACCCTAAGCCTACCCTATTCCTACTCTACTCCCATCACCTCAATTCCTAAGAATGCTTCCCTACCTAACTATCCTCTAATTATACTTAAAGTGTGATTCCTAACCTTTTTAAGGCTAATGGAATGCTCACCCACATGGGGAAATTCTCTCCAAAAAGGTCACCCATTCCTCTTAAATTCCTCTTACAAGTTTGTGTCCCACTTGGAAATTCTGAGCCACTCAACATTCAATGCCAACTTTGAATCAAATTTGGCCATCTCTTCCAAGCCCATGTGTCCAAAATGGCCACCCATTCCTCTTAAAATCTCTTTACTCCTTTTTCCCCCCACTTGGAATTCTTGAGCCACTCAATATTTATTGCTATATTTGACTCAAAATTAACCATCGCTTCAAGCTTATGTGTCCCTTATGTGGCTCTTATGTGGATGCCACATAGATGCCACCGCATCCAAACTCTCCTCTTCTCTCCCAAAAATATATAAATAGAGGCCTTCTCCTCTTCATTTATCATCTCTCATTTTGCATTGTTATTATGCTAACATAGCTCCAGATTTTCATAGTAGTTTTCATGCTTATAGTTTCTTGTTTAATTCACATATAAATCACATACTAGGCTTGAATTTGGTAAATGAATCATATTTTCTTGCATATTCATATCATTTCATAGTTTAGAATATCATCTTTGAGAAGGATTTGAGACTAGTTATTCATACTATCTCTTGAATCTCTTCTTTTCATCCATAGTTGCATTGTATTGGGGATCCACTTCCATTTGTGTTTGAGGGAGCACATTCATATCCAATCTAAAAGAGAAAATCAAACAAGTAATATAGGGTGTAATGGATTGTTTTATCTCAATCTGATGTTACTTGGAGTTTCTATGTTGTTTCTTGTTCTTCCATGATTCTTTAAATGATTTTATGTGCTAACACACTAATATTTCATGTTTGAACTTTTTTGCAACAATTATTGAAGTCTGAGATTTCCTCGTACACCCTCTTCCATTTGTGTTTGAGAGAGCACATTCATATCCAATCTAAAAGAGAAAATCAAACAAGTAATATAGGGTGCAATGGCTTGTTTTATGTCAATCTGATGTTACTTGGAGTTTCTATATTGTTTCTTGTTCTTTCATGGTTCTTTAAATGATTTTATGTGCTAACACACTAATATTTCATGTTTGAACTTGTTTGCAACAGTTTTTTAAGTATTAGATTTACTCGTACACATTATGGCACGCCCGGTGGGACCCACATTCCCTAAACCTTATCAAAATATCTTCATTCTTCTCAAAAAAATATTCAGATTCATAGACAGGCGTCTCCACTTCTATAGAGGTGGCTCTGACAGACAGGTGGCTCTACTTGTACACAGGCGGCTCTGCCTGCAAATAGAGACACTATCACGAAAACATCCATAACTTTTGCATACAGACTCCACTTTTGATGATTCAAAAAGGTGTTGGAAAGCTGAATCAAATAAATTTTCAGATTTGTAAGCTATTAATTCAGATTCCACTTCAAAAATTTGGTGCACATGTTCAAAGTTACTCTTTCATTTTCAATTTCAAAAGTTCATATCTTATGCTAATGAAATATTTTTTTAAAATGAATTCTTTATGTAGATCACCTTGATCACTTTTCAAAGATTTGGAAAGGCTCAAACTACTAACCAATTGTCTTGCAGCATCGCTTGCCCAAGACACAAATTCATAAGATTACTCACACTTGTCTTGCAGGTTGCCTTGATTTAAATCGACCAAATGATCGTGCTTGTTGGCATATAGTTTGATTTTTTCAGGCACATAGAATAATTACTGGTATCTTTTGTTCTAATCCAAAACAAGTGTTAGGGGAGTATTCTCTCTTCCCTTTTGGGAAGATAAAAAACCTAGACGCATTTGCTTTGTGTTAAACAATCAAATCTTTGGGAATAAACTAAGCTTTGTCTTGTGTGTTTGGGAGAAAAAAGCATTGGGTAGGAGAGTATGCTCTATTCCCCTTGTGGAAAATCAGAAATCTAGACCCCTCTCATCACTAATCCATCCTTTTCAAGTTAATCCTTTAGATAGGCCTACCGGTCGAGGAAAAAATCTCTCAAGAATGACCCACATGAGAACAAGGTGTAAGCCACACCACTCTAAGTCATGTTAATCAAATTTGCTCTTTGGGGTTAAAGCCTCAAGAGTTGATTGGAATTTGAGCTTATACTCAGCTCTTGTCTAACTTAAGTGTGACCTCATGGTCTCAATCACGTTTACATGACCACTTTTGTCAAGACGCTCTATGGGGCTATACACCTGAATCGTGCTTGCGTGGACATAGAGGATACAATCAAATAGAGACACTTACTAAACACTCTAGGCATAGAAGCTACCCAATTCACCTCTGAATGGTGACTTATTATAGTGTGAGGGGAGGGATTGAATCTCCCCCCAAGATCCCCATCATATGTGTCTCAAGGTATTGTGTTGCGAACGAGATCTTCGAAGCACGGCAACAATACCTGGAAAAAGGCAAAAACACAGGCACCCTTTCGGGGGTGACAATGTTATGTAAGCTGAAGGAATACCAAGCAATGAGTCTATAATATTTCATTGAAGCTAATTCCTTAGGTAGATGTGTGCTTGAAGTGTTTGAACAACATTGACAAATCCAAAATACAAACGAAATATCCAACATTTAAATTTGTCACTTGCTTGTACCCTTCAGGGTTGTTTTGTCCCTTGTTAGATTGTTTTCAGACACATGCTTTTCTTTTCTGGTTTGACTATGTTGAAATTGGTTCTTTCCAAGGAACAAACCTATTGAAAATTAGATAGAAATCAAACTTTTGCCAAATGATCAAGACAACGTCCCTTTGCAAAGATTACCTTGAGCTCTAATTTTCAGAATTTGGTCTTTTATAAGATATTTCCTAAAACCTCCAACTATTCATCCAAGATCAGATCTATTTATAGGACATGACCGATTCCAAGGAGCATAAGAAGGTAAAAAATTTGTTACCACCTGTGCAAAGAGAATAGAAGAATACAACCCATAGTCAATTTCGTCAAGTAAGAAATCCATAAATGGGAAGAATTTGATAAAGTGATCTACAACAACAAGGTTGCTCATTTCATGAGCAAATATTGTCTAAACACTACTTTTGTCAGAGTTGAGCAATATGACTACCTAGTTTACTAGACAAATGAAAGTTCCTCCTCTTATTAAGCTCACTTAGCTTGCATTTTAGGACCTCCCTTAGGTTGTCATCTTTAGAAACACATCACACACTCATCCCAGCATAATCTTGCATTAATCAAATCAATCCTAATCAGCCTAGCATCATCCAAATCATCATCCAAAGCATCCTTGATCACATCCTTCACTTGGTATTGCATCCTCTTTTGAGTTGCTTAAAAACCTACATCTTAATCAAACCCCATCCTTGAATGTCCTTAAACTAAGCATTGTTTAGGATAATCCCCTTTGTCTTTTGCAACCTCATCACCTTGACTAAAAGGAAAAGACCACAAGTCTATATTAGGTAGACAATCACATCCAGTTGATCTTACATTAGGGAAAGCAACCCTTGATACTTGCATACATCAATTTATCCTTAATCCGTAGGAGCATATTCATCATCCTAGACGCATTTTAGTTCTAGCATCATCATCCTTATCTTCTTAGGTGCATCCTTGCATTACATCTTGCATCTCATATTCCCTTAGGGTAGTCATTTTCATGCTACCTATCACACGAGCCACTAAGAAGAGGAAGAACATGGACCCTGATCTTGCTGCTAGCTCATCTAATCCTATGAATGACAACACTAACACCATGGTTACTTATGCACCTCAGCCCAACAATTAAATTGAACACATTTGGGTAGATAAGAATGAGACACCTACCATGAGTACCATAGAAACATTTATCAATCATATGGGGCATGTTCACATGGTGAACACCATGAGTGGACGTAACAATAATCAGGTACTTTTGGACATTCAGCAACATGGACTTCAACTCCTACCTTGGATTATACCCACACTTGTCACATGACCTATGACACTTCTAGGGGAACATCCTCATCCCAATAGAAATGAATTTTTTGATCCTCTTCAATGAGCCCTACAAGTGGGGACTCTTATCACCCAAGTAGTCCAACCTTCCATCCCACCCTCCATCATGCACATGACACCTTCATTTCCCTCAGGAGCCCCGCCTCTTGATCCAACATCAGCAACACAAGCCATATCCCCCATCGCTACGCAAGCACCTCCTCAATTCACAGTCGTTCCACTTTTGCAAACATTCCCAACATTTGTGGCACAATTTCCACCACCACCAGTCAGCACGCAGAAAACCACCATTCTAACCATCCCTACTCAGCCCATTCAAAGTGCAACAACTAGTTTGCAGCATCAAAGAACCCAAGTCTCCATGCCTATTCCACCTTTCTTCACCATAGGAATTCCACCTACCAACGCCTATAACCAACTCTTATTTCCACAAGGGTCCACTTTCCCCACTCCACTAGCAACACAACCACAACATGTGCCAACAGTTTTTCCATAGATGCAAACCAATCCAAATCCTCTCATGCAACAACCATCTACCAATCCCTTTGTCATACCCCAAATACCCATCCAGCAGCAAAAACCAATCCAACAACAGCAACAACCTATCCAACAATAACAACAACAACAACAACAACAACCTATCCAACAACAACAACCTATCCTTCAACAACAACCTATTCAGCAACAACAATCCATCCAGCTACCATCCCAACAACAACAACCGCAACAGCAAATTACCAACCCATTCACATCCCAAACACAACAGCAACCAATCAACCCCTTCATAGCTATGCAGTCCACCCTCCAAGTTACTCAACAATCACAACCAAAAATGTAGGGGAAAAATCCTTTCATGGTACAATCGCTACAACAGTTTGCTAATCCTTTCATCCAACCCGTGCAGAAGTAGAAAAATCATTCTGCTAGCTACCTAGCCATGCCATCTTCTGCTGCATCATAAACCATCGCACCTCCACAACAATTCATTATTCCCACTGGGGGTATTCCACCAAAAAACACTTATCCTTCACACCATGCAAGTGCACAATAGGCTCAACCTAGTTATCCAATGCCTCAGCAAATACAAGTGTACTTCCAGCAGTTGCGACAACCTTATCAAGCATTGATACCTCCTCCACTGCAATATTCTCCTTAACCATAGCTTCCACCACAACTACCCATATATGTTGACCAGTAACCATCATATCAAACACCACAATATCCCCCACAAAATCCTCCATATTTTCCATTTGATCCATATCAAGTTCAAGGAACCCATGCAATCATGGTTAATAATCCTCCCCCACAATTCAATCATGAATGGGAGGAAATGAAGAATGCTCTCAAGGAGCTAAAAGCAAGGACAGAGGATAAAATATTCAAGTTTGAGGAAGTGTGCCCTTATCTATTTGATCGACCTATCACTGCAATACCCTTCCCTAAGAACATTGAGACACCCAAATTTGATAAATATCGGGGGAAGGGAGATCCTATGAGCCATGTGAAATAATTCTACATGGCATGTCAAGAAGTGGCCTATAGCGATAATTTCCTCATGAGGCTATTTACCAAGAGCTTAGGAGGAACTTCTCTTGAGTGGTTCTACAAAATCCCCTATGGCACAGTCTCTACTTTCGCTGAACTATCTAAAAGGTTTATGGCCCAATATGCGCATAATGTCAAAAATGAACTCTCCCTCCTTGATCTATGCAATTCCAAACAAAAGGGAGGAGAGAGCCTGGCCAGTTATCTTCAACACTGGAAAGGGCTTACTACAAGGTTGTCCTACCAACCCCTTGAGCAACATATTATCAAAATATTCATTAACAACCTTCATCCTAAGATTGTCTATCACATGTGCATGAATTGCATACAAACTTATCAAGATATCAAGATCAAAGGTATGGATCCAAAACGAGGTCTCATAGAAGACGGTGCCATCAAGAACTATAAGGAATCCCAACCTGACAAACATAATAATGATCGATCATGATATTGGAAGAAGAACAAGAACACAGTCACTAACGGAGCCACTGACACCAAACACATTTAGGTTGCGGTAGCTGGTCCTAATGCACCTAACCAAACTTATCAGCAAGCACCACCAGTATACCCTCAACCTCCTCCCATGTATCAACAACCCACTCCCATGTATCACCAACCAACGTACTAGAAAAACATGTGCCCTCAAGGCGTGACTATCTATCCCCCTCCAGGGACATCATATCAACCCAACTACCCAACCCTTGTGAACCAGACAAATGCTATATCAGTTCCACATGGACAACAAAGGCCTCACACTTTGAATACACCACAATGCACATTTAACCCCTTGAGTGAACCCATAGATGTCATCTTTCACAAGCTGGTCCAAGCTAACCAAGTTGTGTACCCAAAAATGTAGCCATTTGATGACTGAACACCTAAGCATGCCTGGTATAAAGATAACGAGTACTATGAATATAACTGTGTTAAGGGAAACACCACTCTCAAATGCATGAAGCTAAAACATTACATCTAGGATCTCATTGACCGCAAATAGATCAAAGTGGACTCTCTTTCTCAACCATCACCAAATGTGGGCCTTAAAATCTATTAAAATGCATTCCCTGAACACACTTTAGGTAAAGGCCCAAGAAATCCTACCCAATCTTCTGATCAGGGAAAGGGTAAACAAGGAGAAAATACTGAGAGAAAGGATTATACAAATGCATATATCAACTATGATAATCTCGTCGGCTGCATATCTCAAGTCCAGTCCTCCATCAATGTCATCCATGTCAAGGGTGTCAATAACCAATGTGCAGTCACCACTCGTATAGGTAGTATAATAGTTACAAGTGCCGGTCCTGCTCCATTTGCTGGTACCCAATACAAGATTTTGGAACACCTAGGGAACACTCACACCCAAATTTCCATCCTGGATCTCCTCCGTACCTCACCCACCTATCAAGAAATCCTTAATAAATCCCTTCAAGACTCCCGTGTTCCCAGTGACATCAACCTCACCAAATTCTAGAACCTTGTTGGACACTTGTCTGCATCTTGTGGGGTCTCCTTTAAACCAAAAAAGTACCCTCAGAAGAACCCAATCATAATCTCCCACTCCGTATTACTGTCATGGTTAATGATTTTTCCATTAAACAGGCCATGATAGATAATGGTTCGACCCTAAACCTGTGTACTCTAAAATTCATAAAACAATTGGGTTGCACTGAAGCTGATATTACAAATGATGTCATCACAATCAAATCATATGACAATCTAGATCGTACTTCTAAAGGCAATATATCATTACCCATCCAAGTGGGTCCCATTATCCAGGATACACTATGTCATGTTGTTGATCTTGAGCTTTCCTTCAACATCCTCCTTGGACGCCCATGGATTCATTCTATGCAAGCCATCCCCTCCACCTACCATCAGTGCATAAAATTCCCATATAATGGCACTGAGGTCACCATCTATGCAGATCCCAAGCCCTTCACATACTGCAATGCATTGGAAACCTCCTTTCCATATTCCAATCACTGTCCTGGGATCGACATTGGCACTTCTGTCGCTAGTTCATCTCGAACCCATTCATACCTAGAAACAATCCTTTCCTCCACCCTTTCTATGGTCAAGATCAACAAAAAAGGTTGTGGTGAGTATATCTTATCTTATGCCTTCATAGTTGGAGCACTGTCAATTGATCCACACACTCAAGGGCGCCAACCTAATCTAAGCAAGATAGAACCGACGACAACCAAGGTGCTACAACTCGGTCCTACCACTTTTATCTCAAAGGGTAATTTTACTAGCCAAGAAATGACACAAAACATCAACCAATAGCTCTATAAGGACCCACCACCTAAGGACACAAGCCACCTCAATTACTTCAAAGATAAGTACCCTACAACTCACAAGCTGGTGACAGAAAAATTTAACTACCAAGGAGGTGGCCTTGGTTATGAAGAGAAAGGAATGAAAGATCTTATTGTACCTACCTGAATAGAAAAGCACCTAGGCCTTGGCATGGTCTCTGACATGAATGGGGGCACCAATGAGAACTATGCCTCTTATCCATCCTTGGGAGAAATTGCTGACATTGAAGATGTCCCAGAAGAGAAAGTTGTGAGAGCCTATGACGATTTCTTTGACGATGAAACCTTCTTGGGAAATTCCGTCCTATGCTAGCTTTCCATTCTTTTCATTGACCTTCCCCTCTGCCATCCTAAACTCATAGACTGGTACCAACCAAGTGTCGTACATGTTGATGAGTTCCAAAGTGAGGACACGCTCCTATGTTTTATGGAAGAAATTAAAAAAAACATTGGTAGGGGGCAAGACTCAACATATGTCTACAAACTGGACCCAAAGGCATACTTTGGGGAAGAGGAGAACTTCAGCCACAAAAATGAAGAAGAAAACAAAAATAAAAAAGAGAAAAATCAATCCCCTAGCGAAAACCCCTCTGGGGCACTATCTGATCATAAAAAAAGTAAAAACAATGGGTGTATCCCCTGGTGAAAACCTCTCTGAGGCACTAGAGGATGAAGATTTTCCTCTTCCTCTGATCTGTGATTATAGGCCTGAATAGTCATCGATTCTCATTGAAGAAGAAAAACCTATCAACTTGGGTACCAAAGAGAATCCTTCCATCACATACATAGCAGCATCTCTGACTGAAGAAAAAGAAAGTGATCTTGTCACTTTATTGAAGGAATCCATCAATAATTTTGCATGGTCTTACTCCCACATGCCAGGATTAGACCCCAACTTGATGGTTCACCATCTTGCAGTGGACCTGTTAGTGCCCAAAAATGCTGAATTGGATTTCCTATGGACTTGCCAATCCAATGATGAGAAAATAAGTGATTTTGGCCAACTAACATGAATGATCGATTATGATCCTCTTCCCCTACGCTTCTAGCTCTGTAGGACCAAGGTGGGTGAACCTTTATCTAAACAAGCTTTTTATAGAAAATAACTTGTGATTGGAACTTTTGTCTCTCAAAGTATGGCAAATTACTATTAAGATCACAAAATTGAAAACAATGTATTATTTAAAATGTTCAAATGTAATGTTCCAAGAATTTAAATAATGTTTGATGGATTTAAGATATGAACTGAATAGAGCAGATGGATATAGTATCTCAAAACTTTAAATAATGAAACTATGACTATAATCCAATAAACAAGAAAGACTAGTGCCTTAATCAACTATGGGCAATATAGTCAATATCATTCAAATCCTATGTTCAACCTCAGAGATAGTTTTGAAAGAAAACTTATCACTTCAAAGGTGTTATGGAATGTACATGCAACATAAAACACATTCAGAGATATATCAAAAGGGTAATACTTCTCAGATGAAAGACCAATTGACTGAGGCCTCAATCAACAAAATTTAACCATGCAAAATGAGAAAACCAATTGAAAATATAGACTATGAATCAAATTAGGGAGCATTCACATCAAAATATCACTTTGAAGAAGTTCTATTGGTTTATCCAAGGGACTAATTGTAAAATAATAATGAAACGATTGCATACATGAAGAAAAAGGACTTATCTTTATTGATTATGAAAATAGTACAATAGAGTTCACATTTGCAGTTATTGATCCATCTAATCCATCTATCAAAATTGTGTTATTGTTGTATTCCCCTCTATTTACATTTTACATTATGTATATATATGTGTGTTTGAGTGGCTTTCACACCTTTTTAGGGTGAAAAGACACAACTCTCATTATAAATTATTTTGAAAAAACAATAAACTAACTAAAAAATAACTACCTAACTTTTGGATTTGGCTTTCATCAAAAAACCAAAACACCTCATGAAAATCTAATATTTTTTCTCAAGATAGGAAATTTGATTTCCCGAACTGGGTCATTTTTAGATTTTTAAAATTTGACCATCTTTATCCTCTGTCGAAATCATCTTTGTAGCAGGTCTAAATTCCAGCATTTTGTGAAGGCTTCAATTATTTAGCTCTATTTATTTGTCATAAAGCTTCCTTCCTTTGATATTTTATTTTATGGAGAAATATGCTTCTTCATAATGGATTGGGACTTCTAAATTATCAAAATTTAGGGTACCACCAGTGGCTCTTTCTGGGGACGTATGCTCCCTATGAGCATAGCAAGATTCCAGCTATCTCTGGAAAATTAGACCAAGTATACACACTTAATATGATGCAAAGTGAAATTGGGTGTCCCCAGGCCTCCCCCAGAAAAATGAACACTTCTACTTTCCTCTAGCAAACACATAATTCTGATCATGTAATACTTTGGATCTCCAAAATACGATGCCACCATTCTCATGGACAACATTCATTTCTTTATTAGCACGCTTTGACTTTTGTTTACCCTTAGAAAAGTCAGTAGGTGGAATGTAGTCCTTGCTAAATAGAATATCCTCATGCATTTGATCAACCCTACAAGTAACTAGATTAAGATCTTCTACTTGGATTCCATTATGTACATAATCTTCCCTATACTCAAGATGTTGTTTCTCTTCACAAAAAGGATTTGGAGATAACTCACATTCTGGAACTTCCTTCTTATCACGAATTTGATTAGATAGGATACTCGGATAATTTTCAGAATTAATCTTCAACACATTCTCTTCATTATGTCTATTTGATTCCATCTCATCTTCACATGTTTGATACAACTTCTTCTCATAGGATGAAATAATGCATGTCTCACTTTCTAAATACACTTCCCCATACATATTTTGAGTTCCATCATCTTCAAAAATGATCAGTAGGCCAACTGTCTTTATCATGATGTTGATGGACTTCATTGCATAGAAAATATTCTTTAAATAATGGATTCAAGGATATAGAGAACTCGGGCATATCTCTATGAGAGATCTCATCTGATACTTCTTTGTGTTCATATGTTTTATGATGTTCTATTTCATCTCCATCATTTGATTCTTAAAATTTATTGTATCATCTTAAAATGGAAGCACTTCCATTTTGATAGGCTCAGCACCCTCATTTAGTATGGTTGGCATATTAGATTTGCATATGCGCTTGATTATACATGTGTAGATGAAATTAGGGTTAGGATCTTGTGGATTCTCCTAGATTTCTCTCTCCATGGCTCTTCTCTCT
>MU225019.1:2180263-2208730 GCA_018584345.1 Thuja plicata | reverse complement strand
TTAATCAACTATGGGCAATAGAGTCAATATCATTCCAATCCTATGTTCAACCTCAGAGATAGTTTTGCAAGAAAACTTATCACTTCAAAGGTGTTATGGAATGTACATGCAACATAAAAAAAATTCAGAGATATATCAAAAGGGTAATACTTCTCAGATGACAGACCAATTGAAGGTTATATGTATGTTTAGTATCTATTATTTATTTTCATCTGGGACTTTTTTGATGCTAAGGGAATATGTATCATAGATATAGTTAGAGATCTACACTAACCATATCCTATCTTTTGCTACTTTCTTTGTTAGATATAAATTATGCTTGCAAGAAACCCATTATTCTCAAAATTTCAGAGGTTGACAAGTCAAAACCAGTTATCCCCTCAAAATAAATAGTCACTTGACCAACTAAGCTAAGCTCACATCATCATGACCTGATAAATAGGTGCTTGGAGGCCAGGAGAGTCCTCTCTCTAGTAAACCTCTATAGGAAAAGTTGGTCGATACTCCAATATTCAGTGACAAATCATCTCCCTTGTTGGCGAGGCGGTCAAAAAGTCTTGTCAACAAGTTGTAAGTGGGTAGATAAAAATAGAAGATTTCTTGGAGGCTTGTGAGCATAAGCTTAGATCTTTTTTCTTCCACTTAACTCTAGACTAGACTGAGAATGTTGGATTGTGCAAGATCTTATTGATGGTATTCTTGTTTTGGCCCTAATCGAGAAGGGCTTACAACCTGACATGTTGCATGTAATTGAATCTAAAAATGAATATGAATTTATATAAGTTGTTATATCTCAGTGTTGTTGTTTTTCCACTATTGTCTTGTTGTTGGCTACAAGTTTGGATAGTCCCTTGATGGATCCTCTGATCTTAACTGCATCAAATAGCTTGGATTCCATAAAAACACAATAGAAAGTCATGAAAACAGACTCTTGAATGATGAATGTTGTAGTTTTCCACAATGTCGGACTGAGGAAGAAAGAGAAGAAGAAGAAGACTTGAATGCATAATGGATGAATGATAGCTTCAATATGGATGTCTCTTGATCATGAATTTTAGGTATGTCATCGATGCTAAAATGAGAAGGAGAGGTATCCTTTTATACATATTTTAGTGCTTAAATTTCACAATCACAACTCCAATTATCAGTCTAAGAGATAAACCCCTACATCAGGCTCCAAGCCCACTAAAAACTAAAGCTCTAGAAAAAGTTTGACTTGGTTTGACCCTGTCCAAGAAAAGGCCAACTTAAGTCGACCATGTCCAAGACAAGGCCAACTTAAGTTGACCTTGTCTAATCATATTTTAGTTTATTTTTGTCCAGACCAAAGGGTTAATGCCAAGAAGGGTTGTTGAAAACTATAGTCTGCCCAGAAATTAGGGAAAATCTTAAAATTTGAAAATGTATTTAAAGGATCTAGATGGAAGATAGATTAAGTGATAGGATGAAAAATGGGAAATCATGCATAGAATTCAGTCATTCTCAACTTTTGAACAAATAATGTTGATTTGAAGGACGCATAAGGGCTAGAAGGATGTGAAATCGGTGTGGGAACCCATACATAGAAAAAAATGGGTATAAAAGTGAGCACCTAATAAGGGTGCTTAATTTTTAGTATGGTACATTTTTTTCCCACTTTAGCTGCAGTATGTGTCTACCTCATGATCGCGATAAATTAGCAAAAAGAGAAAGAGAAGAGATGAAGATCATGGAAAAACTCCAAATAGATAAGACATCACTGAGTTTAAGGTCATAAAATACAAAACTAAGGCTCTTAATTCATAAATCCATATACAAGGATACAGAGAAAAAACAAATTCCTAGAGCTTACTAAGATCCCAATTCAACTAGTTTAAGAGACCTTGGTACTAAAAATGTCTCAACGAGTAATATCATTCTTAGAAAGATTTTAATGAGCACAAGTGATCACATGAATTGTGCAAGAGAATACATGAAATATAAGATAAGACTCCATGATCAAATCTAATAAAAAAGTGTGTTATTATATGTATGGAATCATGGAGGAGAGATAAAGACAATCATGGATGACATAGACTAGGAAAATGATGTTGTACTAGGTGATCCATGAGAGATAGATGAAAGATAAAGAGAAGGGGAAAATAGTCTAAAAACTTGAGTTATGCCAGTTCCACGCATCAAAGAGAAGAGGAGGATCGTTCCAAGGATCCAAAAAGAGGTCACTCAAATAACCAAATATGTGTGGTTAGTGAAAGGATCAAATGTGTCTGGTCAGTCAAGGGACCAAGAGTTGATGGTCTAGCATGTACTAGTCAACTCATGAAAAAGTATAGGTCAAATGGTCTATAAAATTGTGTTATCCTAGTCAACCAACCCTAAAAATGTGAAAAGGAGAGTAACTAGCCCTAGAAATTTGTATTATGCTAGTGTACTCTTTTTGAAAATGTGAAAGGAGAGTGATCTGGCCCTAGAAATTTTTTTTATACCAGTGTACTCTATATGTCATGGTTAAAGTGAATAAGATATCTACAATAAGGAGGCTATATATGCTCCCCCTTCAGATGAAAAAATAAGTATCTTAAGGAAATGATGAACAATGATAGAGAAATTTTAACACCAAGAAAACATCAGTCCAAACAAAAGAGGTTATAGCTCCTATGAGGTCATGGAAGGGATGAATGCAAAGAGATACCATGCAAGAAGTGTTAAAGATATCCATGTGAAGGATGGCACATTGTTAATCTCCAAGGTAAGGAATTTATTTACCAAGGAAAATAAATGACGAACAATGGAAAAGGTTATGATCAAGGATGCATATCCTTAATGTAAATAAATATTTCTATGTAAGATTGGTTGTCACATGATAAAAAAATACCAGTTAATCCTTGAAAAAGTGGATTCTTGAAGAGGATGATAGGGATTTATATAATACCATTTCCCCCCAAGTGTGTAGACAATGATAAAGAGGAACTATTATGCTACTTGAAAATTAAGATCACACCATGTATGACAATGAGCCCCCAAGGAATACTCTAGCAATGTTACATAGTGTGGAGTAACATAATAGGGAATTAGATGTTACTTAAAGAAATCAATATTGAAAAATAGTTCATTATGATAGGATATGTGAATAATATCATTATCAATAAGTTGCTAAATTTTATAATGTAAAGCTTGAAAATCATTAGTATAGTGGTCATGATATCAGTTATACACACAGAAGGGAAGATTCATAAGATTTTAACTATATTTTTTTTTACTTTTAGGCTAAGTAATCACCTTAGCACGAAGAAAGTTAGGAAAAAAATTTACTTGTTTAAAGGTATATATAGGAGAAATGTTAGATAATGAAGAAGAGGATGTGGAAAAAGAAAGAGAATTGAAATTAAATACGTCAATAAGTTTCTCATTATTCTCAATGCTTTGTTGCACACATCCTAAACCATGATTCATAATAGTGTTAACATTGAGAGGAACTGTTTGTGGTTTCTTCTAAGGATTAAGTCCTAATCCATAAGAATGTTCATGCCCCTCGTTTCCTAAGGGCACTTGAATTCCTTAATCATGTTTTCCACATTCATTCTCATTGAAGCCATGTTTTATTAATAAATTATAATCATGGCCATAATGAGAATCCATATCAGAAAGAATTAATGGAGTCTTGTAGGTCACTATGTCATCACAATGAGGTTTGATAGTTTCTAAAGATTCGTTAGGAGTGGAAGAAGTAACAACATTGTTACTAAATTAATTAGAAAGAGGATTTTTTATCTTGGATTATTTGTTAGTTTTAGATTATTTAAGTTCAAATTTTAAGACTTTGTACTTTCCAATATAAGTAGTTGTAAAATATAGGGATCCAAAATCATCATTCAAAAGGAAACCAGTAGAAGCGGGATCATCCTTACATTTGTAATCATGTTTTTGTTCAATAAATTCAAGTTTATTTCTTGATTCACTATTCAAACAACTATTTGTTCTATCACCTATCATAAGTGTATACATTAGATTATTGTAGATAAATTTGACCTTTCGATGTAGATTTGAAGGAACAACATGCATAGAATGTAACCAAGGTATTCCCTACAGAAGGTTATAATAAAGAGGTCAAGGCATCACATGAACATGAGTAGCTACAATAACCGAACCTACCTTATTATGTAATGTGATAATACCCATTGTTTACTTAGAAAAATTATCAAATCCATGAATAGGAATGTAATTAGGTTTAATTGTTGAAACATCAACTTTGATCTCTTTCAACATGTCCATACTACAAATATTTACTCCATACCCATTTTCAATTAATTACTACAAATGAGATTACCATTGATAATGATAGCCACCATAATGGCATTATGTTGATTTTTAATTTCTTGAGAGGGTAAATCATCTTGAGTAAAGATAATTTGAGTTGGGACAGTAGTAGCATGCATGCATTATAAAAAGGAATTGATATTTTCTTAATTAGGTGGAGGAGTTGGAAGAGTGGTTAAATATTTTTGCAAGAATTCATGATATGTAGGAGAAGTTTGAAGAAGCTCCCAAAGAGAAATATTGGCAGGGGTATACAAATTTGTTCTATTAATTCAATACTCCTTTCCAATATTTTGAGAAAGATAGGCTTGAGGAGGAAGGATGGGCTGAGAAGGTGGGAGAGATATATGAATAAATGGATTAATAGGTTGAGGATTTTGTTTTGAAATAGGTGTGAGAAACCACATGATAGTCCGTAATAAACTCCAAAGGACTTATATATTTTCCTTTCACAGTCATGATTAGCTTATGTAAATTTTGAAAAGAAATTTATTCATTATATCCTATAGGTGGGTGAACCCAAAAGAGTGGGTTACACTTTTTTGCCTAAACGTACACTAAACTCTACATTTTGAAAAAAAAATCAGATTCAGATGCATATTGTCATTAAACAATTTGAAATCAGAAGATGATGTAAATAAGAGTATTTTAGGATTTTCTATCTAGATTCTAAATATATTTTTAAAATTTTCTTTTGATTTGATTTGAATGGTTTTTTCTTTCTCCCACAAAAACTGGTATGTTTCTGAAAACGTCATTTTCAAAGAGTTACATTATTTTCATACAACGTAAATTTTTTCTAAAATATATATCAATGTGCTTCTTTCAAATTTAGTTTTGTAACATCCATACAAAATTCATGCAATTGGTTTGACAATATTATTATGATTATTGTATATTTTACTAACATTTGAAATTGACTAAACCATAATTTTGACATACCTTGACTACATGGTTTATAACTTGTCGTGTATTTAGAAAATTTCAATTATTTTTATAGAAAGTATACTCGAAGACATAGGGAACTTTTATTTTTTCAAAAAAAATATATTTTCTACTATTTTTCATTGAATGTCATACTTAGAGGTTTATATTTGATAAGAAACCTACATTCGATTAATGCCAAAAAACATATACATAAAAAATTAAAAAATTGTCAAATGTATAATTATTAGAAAGATCAGCTGGAGTACTTTTTCTATGCAAAAGGATGTCTCCTTATTGTTCCATTTGAGCCCTAAAATTTAGCCCTGAAACCATGAAATCTTCAATTTTTTTAAAACTCTGTAAATTGCCCTTACTCAGGGACTTTTGATAGAGAGTACTTTCGATAGAGGGGCTTTTGATAGAAAGTACTTTCTATCAAAAGTACTTGATTGGAATTTCCCTTAATTGGGGCCTTTCATAGAAATTAAAATTTTGATCAAAATTCCCTACCTTCTATAGAAAGTTCTCTCTATCAAAATTACATGACTAAATGCACCTACTTCGCAAATTTTAGGAGGAATTGCTTCCTCCAAAAAATTGTTACCCACTATTGTGGGTTCACCCAGCCATAATCAAAGGTATAGTGAAAGTTTGAGAAGAATGTTGAGGATAACCCTTAACAATTACCACAATTTTATTAGGTGTTTTTAATTAATTCAATTGAGTGCATCCTTTGATAGTTATCACAAGCTTGTTGGCTACCATAGGTTAAGCATGAACAATAACATTAACTTGATCATGTTCTTTACTATTCATAAGTTTATCACTAGAAGGGAGAGAATTAAGGAAATTAGTAATGATATCATCCTCTTATTCCAAGATGCCCTTAAAATAGGGAATATGGATATCCTTTAATTCTTCATCTCTAGAAGGAGTTTCAAATCAATGTAAGGTGATATTAAGAAAAGTATTGATAATGTCCCCCTCTGACTCTAAAATATCCTCATATAGAGGTACATATTAGGAGAAGGATCACCATCATATATGAATGTGTCATCTCTAGAGAGAGTAGAATATATTTAAAATATTATATCATCTTATTTCATTAGGTCATTGTTCAAGGGATCATTCCAAATAGGAGAATCATCGAGGGAATGAATATCTAGATGAATAAAGCACACTTGAGGAGAGGAAAAATCATGACTCAAAATTTCTTCATGAGGGAGAGAGTAATAAATGTCTTTATCCAAGGTTTCATCCAAAATAGGAGAATGATCAAGGGTAGGAACATCTCTATGAATAAAGCACTTTTTAGGAGAGGAATAATCATGACTCACTAAAGCTTGATTTACAAAAGAAAAGTGATAGAGTGAAAAGTAGGGTAAAGTAAAATTTTCTTGCACCAAAATGTCTTCATGAGGGAGATGCATTTTACTACAAGGATCAACATAATATTTCAAAATCTCAACCTTCAGAGGGAGATTCTTTGAAGAAATGTTAATATCCTCTTCTTGTGCTAAAATTTTTTCATGGGTGGGATTGATTTAGTGAGAGGGAATATTGTGATTGCAAAAGAAACTCAGAACTAAACTATCATCATATGCATGCAAGGAAACTTTTTGAAATTATTTCTAGAAACTTGAAAATGATGATACCAACTCTATTCATATAATGAAAGTAAAAATACAAGAAAAATGATCAAAATGAAATGTTTTTTTTTTTTTTTTTTTTTTTAATTTATTTTTCAAAACATGTAATCATAAAAGTGAAATGCAATAATGTAATGAATCTATAAACCAATGTAATGCATGAAAAGAATGTCTAAATACATAGAATATATAAATGGTAGATATAGACAAGAAGGATCTAAACAAAATAAAAAGGATATACAAATTCATAGATTGTATCGATATGATTTAAATGCCTACAAAATAGATCTATCTATTTAAATGCATAGGAAGGAATCTAATGCCAAAAGAAGAATGGAAATGTTATGAGTCGGGCTCACCAAAATGTAAAATATAAAATGTTGAGAAATAATAGGGTCTAGATCACTCACCAAATCATATTGTGCATTGGAATACAAACCCACCTTTAAACAAATCTGATTAGCATAATGCAAAAAGGATAAAGGGGTGCTAATATAAGATTTGGGTAAAATGGGGATTTGGGTATTCTATTAGGAATAATAGTCCACAAGCACAACTGAGAGGAGGGCGTGAATCAGTTGTGATATAGAATATTAAACTTTAAACTTTAAAAACCAAAACTTCAATGCAAATGATAACATAGTAAATGCCAACACAATAACACAATACTTCTTGTCGAGGAAATCTTGTTAAAGGAAAATCCCTGGTGGGAATTAGCACCCAAAAATAATGTACTGAGAATATAGTATCCATTTTAAAAGATGTAGCCTTGTTAGGAGCTTATTACAACATTACAATATATAGTCCTTGGTAAAGGACATACCATGTTAGGATTCAAGAGTAACAGTGGGCTCACTACCTAGGAAAATTTGCCAAAGAAGGTTAAGGCCACCCTCAAGGATTAACAATCCAAACAAGTGTATATAGAGAAATATACAATCCAGTGAACTATCTGATAGAAACTATCTTTCTTGGTCAGTTCCAATGAAGTATTATAATCACAATCTCTTCTCTACATGCAACAGTTAAATAATCTTCACAGCTTTGACACTTCTCTATCTTTTCAATCTCTAACACATCTTTTTAAAAGAAAATATCTCTCATATATACCCTATTACAATAATTGATTAGGTTGGCCACTTAATCTTTCCCAATATACAAATAATTGATTAGGTTAGCAACTTAAGGCTTTCCAATATATAAATAATTATTTAAACCCTTGCTAAGATGCATCAGATATACTCCAAGATATGCAATCCATGCTCACAATTTATAATGCATTCTACAACTCTGAATTCAGCCACCAAATAGGTCTCCTTTAGAATACATTCCATAGCTCACGTCACTAACATGTTCATGACAATCGATCAATACCCAACATTACTCAATGCATCATTTGTCATCCTTTAAGCGTGCATACTGTAAAACATCTTTGGCTGTAATATATACCAAAAACATAGAGACCTGCTCTGCCAAGCATCAGTGTCATAGTCCAGAAACAAGTCTTCACTAAAACATCTGTAACATCACCAATATAAAATCTTAATCCAAACAACCTTAGGAATAAGGTTATGACACATTTGTCTTCATATTCTTATCTTCGATCATTCTGATTCATTCTTATAGTGTCTATACACTTCTGTCCAGTTTTGCATACCATGCTCTTGGTGCTTTTTTTCAGTCCATACAATGCTTTCTTTAACTTACAAACCATGTCTTCATTTTCTGTCAAAGGAAATCCATCAAGTTTCTCTATGTATACTTCTTCTTCCAAATCTCCATTCAAGAATGTCAATTTCACATCCATCTGATATCCTTTAAAGTCTTTATGTGCAGCCTAAGAGATAAATAATCTCACATCTTCTATCCTAGCAATAGGAGCAAATGTTTCTTCAAAGGCTATGCCTTCTTGTTCTGAGTAGCCTTTACAAACTAGTCTAGCCTTATTTCTTACCATTGTTCCTTCCTCATCCATCTTTTTTTTGCAAACCCATTTAGTTCCTATCAGATTTTTTTCTTAGGTCTTGGAACCAATTCCCAAGTACTATTTTTCTTTATCTGTTCAAGTTCTTCTTGCATATCTTTAGTCCAAGATTCATCTCTACATGCTTCATCAGTAGTTTTTGGTACAACTTGAGAAATCAAACAAATTTCATCTCTGACTTTAGATCTAGTCATCATATCTTTACTTGCATAACCAATAATTTGATCTTCGGGATGGTTCTTCTTGACATACCTCAAAGTCTTAGGAGTCTTAGTAAGCTCAATTAATTCATCTTCAATATCATTATCAACCAATAAAATTTCTTTAGGTTTAGCAGTGACCTCTTTTATCTCTGAAACTTGACCACAGTCATACATTCTTTCCTAAATCTGAAAATTTTCATCTATCCTCACATTAGCACTTTCAATCAACTTTCTCAATCATAGATTGAAATATTTATATGCTTTTCTCCTAGTAGAATAACCAAGGAAAATAGCTTCATCAATTCTAGCATCAAACTTCCCTATCTCATTATCTCTTTTGACATAACATTTAATTCCAAATATTCTGAAATATTTTACAGTAGGTGTATGATAAAAGCAAAATTCATAAGGAGTATTACTTGTACCTTCTCTGAAATGAATTCTATTCAAGGTGTACATAGCAGTACCAACATCTTCTCTCCAATGAACATGTGATACATTCCTTCTAGCAGCATAGTTATTGCAACATCTAATATTTTTTGTTTCTTCACTCTGTTATCCCATTCTTTTGTGGTGTCCTAGGTGTTGATGTCTGTCTGAATATTCAATTCTCTTCATAGTAGGAATTAAATAAATCTGATGTAAACTCATCACCTATGTTTGAACTCAAACATTTTATCTTCAAACCAGATTCATGTT
This sequence comes from Thuja plicata, assembly GCA_018584345.1. Classification (NCBI taxonomy): domain Eukaryota; kingdom Viridiplantae; phylum Streptophyta; class Pinopsida; order Cupressales; family Cupressaceae; genus Thuja; species Thuja plicata. The sequence goes on along the minus strand of MU225019.1, from coordinate 2,198,972 downwards.
ACCCAAAATTACAACATACATCAAGATGAACACAAATAAGAAAAGATTGCATTTTTAGGAGTCTAATTAACACTATCCTTTAGGTATTGTTGATTAACATTTCATTATTGCATTCATTATTAGATTTCATTATTGTACTCTAAGTATTGATCACATTAAAAATGTTAAATTCATAATTGATCATTACATTGTACATTTAAATTGAATGTAGTACAAGTGTCCTTTCATATTTCATATTTCATGACAATCAAAAGAGTACATTTGAAAAATAGAAAGCATGATAGAAGAATGGAGTAGGGGTCACATGGATTGCCTTATTGTGTGTTGGTTGTTAGCTAGATGTCTGTCAGGTTGTAGGTCTCCAAGTCCACTTCTTCATCTTCACTAGGTCTTTAGGGTTTCACCTGTATCATGAGAGAGAAAATGGTGTTAGATCTAGTTGGATCTAAGCAATGCATGAAACACAAATAACATACAATAAATTCTTCCAATGATGCATATCTACCTGATCAATTCAATATAATAGGTAAATGTGCATCCACACTAAGTGAAGAATAGTATTAAAGGGACTTGTTCTAAACATGAAACCTTTTACTATTTATGATGATTTTGATGTATGTTCTTATTTTCAAAAACCAGATATCTGAATGCAAGGGACTTGGTATTTATATCTGAGAAACCTTTTTTCAAAATTAGATCAACATGTTAGTTCAGAAAACACAAACAAACCAACCAACATTCATGAATGAGTGCCATCTCATATGACACTCACACACAAACATCAATTGGCTCATTTTGTCTGCTAACCTAACAATTTGATTGGTGATATATGTACAATAGGTGAACAAGTAACTATAATGCATCTTTATAGACAAGAAAATCTTGAATATAACTAATAGTTCATGCTCCAATGAATGAATTGATACAAGGAATAAACAAAAGCACTAATTTGTTTCTGGAAAGATGTAAATATTTTAAAAGCCCAGAAAGATGGAGTTACTAAATCCTGAGTTCTTGAACAAAATGCAAAAGATCACAACTTGATTACAATAGAATGCATTTATGTCATGGAGAAGCAGCAGAGAGCATGAAGGTAACTTATCTGGAGGATAAATGTCAACAAGGTCAAGTTCAAGATGCAGTGGAGATGCCAAGTGTTGTAGGTAGAGACCAATAGAAGGAATGGAGCTCGAGCTCTGTATGTTTCAACAGTAAAAGCCACGGTCAAAGACTCCTACTTTCCCAAGTTTCATTCATGGTGTACCATAAGTTGGGAATGAGTCTGAAGTTGTGGCTGAAATATGCCAAGTTTTGAGACCAAGTTCAAAGGATAACTCCACATCTTTCAACCACAGCTTAGACCTAGTCCAAGATTATAGTGGTTAACAAAAAAATAATTATCTCCAGGCCAAGTTCAACACACACATCCAGTGCTATAATTAATGGCATAAAAAATTCAAGAGCCTAAGCTCTTCAAGCAATTTACCATGTGTTTCCATGCAATGAAAGCCACGTGTGTTGACTCACTATTTATAGAGCCTGAGTTCTATTACTATAGTTTGGGTAGGAAAAACCCCAAAATCTAGTATCTTCAAGGAGTAAATCCACAGAAGGTGCCATATGTTATGACATGCAATGATCAAACTCATGGTTTACCACAGAGCCTAAGAAGCCTAATCTTCTCAACATAGTCAAAATGCAGATACATTGCCATTGATTATGGCTTCCAAAACTTCAGATTCGAACAAGAATGGAGGCGCCATAGAAAACCCTAAGTGTTATGCAAGAAAGATGAATAAACATTATGCAAAGTGTTTTACCCAGATTTCGTGTCCACTTCCAAAGTAAGTAAATGCATTGTCAGTTCACAGTTCCTCGACATTCCCCAAGCAGTGACACGATAGTACTTGTGTGCCACGAAGACAATAGAATATATTTTTAGCAAGTATGGTCATGTCATCAATGATTTGTGATCGAGCATGGAGTTGGAGTTAGCTTAACCTAGCTAAAACTATGGCGTTGAGTTTGTTTGGAGTTAGGGTTCCATACTGTGGTATCGGGTTATGAGTTTGGGTTTATGCATTTGAAGTTGTGCATTTTTTATGTTTTTTTTTTCTATATATTGTACTGAGGTTGGTATACATGTAAAAAGAATGAAGTATTTTATACACCAACTCTAGGGGCCATGTTTAGGGCTAGATTTAAGGCTTGATTTAGGGCACTTATTAAACCTTAGATTTGAAGATTTTCTACTTTGGAGGACTTTTGGAGGGAGAAGTGATTTTTGAAAAGGGGCCATATGGGCTATATAGTTGGAATTTTACTTCATGTTTAGGGGTTGCATATTTTTGAGAAAGGGATAAAAGTGAGCATATTGTTCCTTGATACCTTGGAGATGTTATTTGTAACCTATTTGTTAGATTTTGAGAGAATAAAAAAGTAGATGATCTATTTCCACCTATATATTTTGAGTAGTGAGTTCAAATCCTATTTTCATCTTTCTTTATAAGTGTTTATTCATTTTTTAAGTAGCTAAGAGAAGTGAATGTTTTACTATTCCTCCTCTATGTGAACAAAATTCAAACCTTATGAAGAATATGTATGTTTATTGATGGATTAAGTTATTTATGGTCTATACTCTATTAGCTAAGTCTTTAACCTATATGTTGATCAGTGATTCAAAGTATCAAGCTTAGGTATATGAGTTGGGGTCACTACATTGTTTTCCAATCAAAGTTTGATTTCATTTTTGGTGTATCACCTCACTTTCCCTTCCAGTTTATTTTTTTAAATTTTCCTTTTCCCTTTTTCTCATTACATTTTCAATCAGGAAGGTGATATTCTACATCAAAATAGGAACCGACCTAGAATCCAGAGACACCTTCTTAATCAGAGTCCACCCATAGCTCAAGAAGGTTTCCATTGTTAGGATAGAATACTGTAGAAGCCCCAATGCCTAATTTGGGGTAGTAATTCTAAACCTCAACAATTCATTCTCAACTTTTTCTTTGAATAACTTGGATTTGTCAAATGCTTCAGATTTCTCTCCATAATATGTAACCCACATCCTTCTAGAAAAGTCATCAACAAAAATTTATAAGTACCTTTCACCCTAACAAGATCTTGCTCTTGTAGGACCACACAGATATGTATGTACCAGATCCAACTTCCTTTTTGCTAAATAAGATTTGCATTTCAAATTGTTTCTAGTTTACTTCCCCATAACACACTCTCTACAAATAGTGTTAGATGGTTTCACAATATTAGGTAGATATCTTACAACATTTGTCATAATTGCCTTCACAATGTTATCAAAGTTAACTTGACAAAATATTCTATGCCATAACCAACTGTCATCAACCTTCGCAATAAAACAAGAAGCTTCAGATGTATTCAATTCAAATACATTACCTCTAGATTTAGTACCAGATGTGATCAAGTCTCCTGATTTACTTCTTGTAGAATATTTACCATCAACCAATTTCAATTGATAACCTCTGTCCACTACTTGCCCAACAGTTGAAACAAATTATGCTTATGTCCATCAACAAGCAGTACATTGTCAATATTAGTCTTTCCATCTAGAGTAATAGTTCCAACCCCAATGATAATTTTAGGAGTATTGTCACCAAATCTAACAACACCACCATCGTATCTTTTCATACTCACAATTTTTTTATTTTAATCTCCAGTCATATATTGTGAACAACCACTATCTATAACCCATTCAAATTTCTTTTCAACATAGGATACTAAGGCATTTTCTTCATGTATAGGTTCATCATCCTTAATAGAAATCAGTCCAATTTCATCATAGTCTACATCATCATCAGATATGCCTTCACTATCATAATAACATTCCTTGTCTTTTGAATACTTAGATTTGTAAAACTTAGGTTTACGCTTTGGAACGCTTATAGGACATCGAGATGCAAAATGACCAATCTTGTTACATGAAAAACATTTCAAAGGTAAATTACCTTCAAATTTACCCTTGCCTCTCTTTTTTATTCTAGCAATCAGAGCTACCACTTCATCGAGCTTTCTCTCTTCCTCTTGTATCTGTTCCCATTCATCAGTATAGTCTCAAAGATCTTCTCTCAAGTCACCATTGCTGTTGTTCGCAATTCTAGGTAAGTGATTTTGTTTCTATGGATAGTCACCTTGAATTTTGACTCTACTTTAGATAAATAATCTCCTAGTTATGTGGCCTCAAAAGTAGTTAGCTTTCCAATCAACATCTCTCTAGTGAAGTTCGGTGTCAAAGGCATAATCTCCTAAATAGCCTATAATTTATTTTTGTATATAGGTTTCAAATATCTGAGTGTCTTCACAATCACCTCTTCCTTAGTTTAGGTAATTCTAGAATTTCTGATGCCAGTAACCACTTCAGTAATTTTTTCTACATATGCCATATTGTTCTCATCGTCTCTCATCTTCATTGATTCCATTTTTGACTTACAATTCTATAGATTTGCATTTTTAGTAAGCTTATCTCCTATATACAATTCTTCCAATCTTGTCAAAATCTCATGTGCAGAATCTAAGTCTTTTACTTCTATGAATTCACCTTCAAAAAGTGCATTGACCAATTGTTCCCTTGCAACCATATTACATAAAAACAACTTCTTGTCATCTTTAACGTAGCCTTCTCTAATTCATCTTCAATCGCTATCTTTTCCTTTTTTTGTGATCATCCAATAGTCAATTCTCAAACATAGAAATTTTTTTCTCATCTTGTTCTTCCAATTATAAAAGTTTTCAGGATCAAATTTTGGACTATCCTTCCTCTAGTAAGTCATCTTCACGATCACCTCAAGCTATTAATCTTTCTCTCTAAGGGCTAGTATCTCTGATACCAATTGTTAGGAATAACAGTCCACAAGAACAACTAAGAGGGGGGGGGGGGGGAATTAATNGAACAACTAAGAGGGGGGGGGGGGTGAATTAATTATGATACAAAATATTAAAATTTAAGCTTTATAAACCAAAACTTCAAATCAAATGATAACACAATAAATGCCAACACAATAACCCAATACTTGGTGTCAAGGAAACCCTATTAAAGACAAAACCCCAGTGGGAATTAGTACCCACAAATGATGTACTAAGAGTATAGTATCCCTGTTAAAATTTTTATCCCTGTTAGGAGCTTATTACAACATTACAATACATAGTCCCTGTTAAAGGATGAACCCTATTAGGAGTCAAGAGTAATAGTGGGCTCACTACCCAGACACACTGCCCAAAGAAGGTTAAGGCCATCCTCAAGGATTAACAATCCAAACGAGTGCATATAGAGAAATATGCAATCCAATGAAATGTCTGATAGAAACTATCTTTGCTTGGTCAGTTCCAATGAAGTATTACAATAAAAAACTCTGCTCTACATCCAATAGCCAAACAAGCTTCGCATCTTTCACTCTTCTCTATCTTTTCAATCTCTACCACATATTTTGAATAGAAAATATCTTTCATATATACCCTTGTAGACGTCCAAAAATATTAATATTATTATTAATATTAAATTCCTCTTATTCCTCTAACTATTTAATTTAATGAATTAAATAGTTTCATTGCTAGTCTTTATCAATAATCTAAATACTATTCTAATGTATTTTATTTAAATACATTTGTCTCGCAGAAATCCCCTCTTTAATAAATTTATATTTATTAAAATACCTACATATTTCTAATTCTTATAAACTATGATTTATTCAAATCTAATTTGAATTATAATCTAAATCCTAGCTAGGAATCTATTAATCCAACCTAGACACCTACCCTAAGCCTACCCTATTCCTACTCTACTCCCATCACCTCACTTCCTAAGCATGCTTCCCTACCTAACTTTCCTCTATTTATACTTAAATTGTGATTCCTAACCTTTTTAAGGCTAATGGAATGTTCACCCATATGAGGAATTCTCTCCAAAAAGGTCACCCATTCCTCTTAAATTCCTCTTACAAGTTTTTCTCCCACCTGGAAATCTTAAGCCACTCAACATTTAATGCCAAGTTTGACTCAAATTTGGCCATCCCTTCCAAGCCCATGTGTTTAAAATGGCCACCCATTCCTTTTAAAATCTCTTTACTCCTTTGTCCCCCCACTTGGAATTCTTGAGCCACTCAATATTTATTGCTATATTTGACTCAATATTAGCCATCCCTTTAAGCCTATGTGTCCCTTATGTGGCTCTTATGTGGATGCCACATAGATGCCACCACATCCAAGCTCTCCTCTTCTCTCCCAAAAATCTATAAATAGAGGCCTTCTCTTCTTCAATTATCATCTGTCATTTTGCATTGTTATTATGCTAACATAGCTCCAAATTTTCATAGCCATTTTCATGCTTATAGTTTCTTGTTTAATTCACATAGAAATCACATGCTAGGCTTGAATTTAGTAAATTAATCATAGTTTCTTGCATATTCATATCATTTCATAGTTTAGAATATCATCTTTGAGAAGGATTTGAGACTCGTTCTTCATACTAGCTCTTGAATCTCTTCTTTCCATCCAATCTTGCATCCATAGTTGCATTGTATTGGGGATCCACTTCCATTTGTGTTTGAGGGAGCACATTCATATGAAATCTAAAAGAGAAAATAAAACAAGTAATATAGGGTGCAATGGCTTGTTTTATCTCAATCTGATGTTACTTGGAGTTTCTTTGTTGTTTCTTGTTCTTTCATGATTCTTTAAATGATTTTATGTTCTAACACACTAATATTTCATGTTTGAATTTTTTTGTAACAACTTTTGAAGTCTAAGATTTCCTCGTACACCCACTTTCATTTGTATTTGAGAGAGCACATTCATATCCAATCTAAAAGAGAAAATCAAACAAGTAATATAGGGTGCAATGGCTTGTTTTATCTCAATCTGATGTTACTTGGAGTTTCTTTGTTGTTTCTTGTTCTTTCATGGTTCTTTAAATGATTTTATGTGCTAACACACTAATATTTCATGTTTGAAATTGTTTGCAACAATTTTTTAAGTCTGAGATTTCCTCATACACATTTTGGCACGCCCGGTGGGACCCACATTCCCTAAACCTTATCAAAATATCTTCATTCTTCTCAAAAACATGTTCAGATTCACAGATGGGCATCTCTGCTTCTACAGAGGTGGCTCCACTTGTGCACAGGCAGCTCTGCCTACAAACAGAGATACTGTCACAAAAATATCCATGACTTTTGCATACGGAATCCATTTTTAATGATTTAAAAAGCATTGGAAAGATGAATCAGATAAATTTTCGGATTTGTTTACTATTAATTCAGATTCCACTTCAAAAATTTTGTGCACATGTTCAAAGTTACTCTTTCATTTTCAATTTCAAAAGTTCATATCTTATTCTAATGAAATCTTTTTTTAAAGTGAATTCTTTGTGCAAATCAGCTTTATCACTTTTCAAAGATTTGGAAAGGCTCAAACTACTAACCAATTGTCTTGCAGCACTGCTTACCCAAGACACAACTTCATAAGATTACTCACACTTGTCTTGCAGGTTTCCTTGATTTAAATCAACCAAATAGTCGTTCTTGTTAGCATTTAGTTTGATTTTTTTAGGCACATAGAATAATTAGTGGGATATTTTTGTCTAATCCAAAACAAGTGTTAGGGGAGTATGCTCTCTTCCCTTTTGGGAAGATCAAAAACCTAGATGAATTTTCTTTGTGTTAAATAATTAAATCTTTGGGAATAAACTAAGCTTTGTCTTATGTGTTTGGGAGAAATTGACTTTAGGTAGGAGAGTATGCTCTATTCCCCTTGTGAAAAATTAGAAATCTAGACCCTTCTCATTGCTAATCCATGTTTTTCAAGTTAATCCTTTAGATGGGCCTGCCGGTCGAGGAAAAAATCTCCCGGGAATGACCCACATGAGAACGAGGTGTAAGCCACACCACTCTAACTCACATTAATCAAATTTACTCTTTGGGGTCAAAGCCTCAAGAGTCGATTGGGCTCGCGGCCTCAATCACATTTATGTGACCACTTTTGTCAAGATGCTCTATGGGGCTATACACCTGAATTGTGCTTGCACGGACATAGAGGATACAATCAAACGGAGATACTTACTAAACACTCTAGGCATAAAATCTACCCGATTCACCTCCAAATGGTGACTTATTATAGTGCAAGAGGATGGAAGAATCTTTTCCCAAGATCCCCATCATATGTGTTCCAAGGTATTGTTTTGTGAAAGAGATCTTCGTAGCACGACAATAATACCAAGAAAATGGCAAAAACACAGGTGCCCTTTTGGGGGTGAAACTATTGTGTGAGCTAAAGGAATACCAACCAATGAGTCTATAATATTTCATTGAAGCCAATTCCTTAGGTAGATGTGTGCTTGAAGTGTCTAAACAACATTGACAAATCCAAAATACAAACGAATTATCCAACATTCAAATTTGTCACTTGCTTGTATCCTTAAGGGTTGCTTTGTCCCTTGTTGGATTGTTTTCAGACACATGCTTGTTCTTTTCTAGTTTGACTATGTTGAAATTGGTTCTTGCCATGGAACAAACATATTGAAAATCAGATAGAAATCAAACTTTTACCAAATCATCAAGACAACGTCCCTTTGCAAAGATTACCTTGAGCTCTAATTTTTAGAATTTGGTCTTTTATGAGATATGTCCTAAAACCTCCAAATATTCATCCAAGATCAGATCTATTTATATGACATGACCGATTCCAAGAAGCATAAGAAGGTAAAAACTTCATTACCACCCGTGCAAAGAGAATAGAAGAATACAACCCATAGTCAATTCCGTCAAGAAAGAAATCCATAAACGGGAAGAATTTGATAAAGTGATCTACAACAACAAGGTTGCTCATTTCATGGGCAAATATCATCTAAACACTATTTTGTCAGAGTTGAGAAATATGACTAGCCAGTTTACCATGAAAAATGAAAGTTCCTCCTCTTCTTAAGCTCACTTAGCTTGCATTTTAGGACCTCCCTTAGGTTGTCATCTTTAGAAACACATCACACACTCATCCTAGCATAATCCTGCATTAATCAAATCAATCCTAATCAGTCTAGCATCATCCAAATCATCATCCAAAGCATCCTTGATCACATCCTTCACTTGGTATTGCATCCTCTTTTGAGTTTCTTAAAAACCTACATCTTAATCAAACCCTATCCTTGAATGTCCTTAAACTAAGCATTGTTTAGGATAATCCCCTTTGTCTTTTGCAACCTCATCACCTTGACCAAAAGGCACAGACCACAAGTTTGTCTTAGGTAGACAATCACATCCACTTGATCTTACATTAGGGAAAGAGACCCTTGATCCATGCATACATCAAGTTATCCTTAATCCGTAGGAGCATATTCATCATCCTAGACACATCTTAGTTCTAGCATCATCATCCTTAGCTTCTTAGGTTCATCCTTGCATTACATCTTGCATATCATATTCCCTTAGGGTAGTCATTTTCATGCCACCTATCACACGAGCCAGTAAGAAGAGGAAGAACATGAACCCTAATCTTGCCGCTAGCTCATCTAATCCTATGACTGACAACACTAATGCCATGGTTACTTATGCACCTCAGCCCAATGATCAAATTGAACACATCTGGGTAGATACGAATGAGACACCTACCATGAGTACCATAGAAATATTTATCAATCATCTAGGGCATGTCCACATGGTGAACACCATGAGTGGATGTAACAACAATCAGGTACTTTTGGACATTTAGCAACAAGGAATTCAACTCCCACCTTGGATTATACCCACACTTGTCACATGTCCTATGGCACTTCCAGGGGAACATCCTCATCCTACTAGAAATGAAGTTTTTGATCCTCTTCAATGAGCCCTACAAGTGGGGACTCTTATCACCCAAGTAGTCCAACCTTCCATCCCAACCTCCATCATGTATACGACACCTTCATCTACCTTAGGAGCCCCACCTCTTGATCCAACATTAGTAGGAGAAGCCATATCCCCTATTGCTATGCAACCACCTCCTCAATTCACAACTGCTCCACTTTTGCAAACATTCCCAACATTTGTGGCACAATTTCCACCACCACCAGTTAGCATGCAACAAACCACCATTCCAACCATCCCTACTCAGCCCATTCAAAGTGCAAAAACTAGTTCACAACATCAAAGAACCCAAGTCTCCATGCCTATTCCACCTTTCTTCACCACAGGCATGCCACCTACCAACGCCTATAACCAACTCTTATTTTTGCAAGGGTCCACTTTCCCCATTCCACTAGCAACACAACCATAATGTGTGCTAGCAGTTTTTCCATAGATGCAAACCAATCCAAATCCTCTCATGCAACAACCATCTACCAATCCCTTCGTCATACCCCAAATACCCATCCAGTAGCAACAGCCAATCCAGCAACAACAACAACCTATCCAACAACAACAACCTATCCAATAGAAACAACGTATCCAACAACAACAACAACCTATCCTTCAGCAACAACCTATTCAGCAACAACAATCCATCCAGCAACCATCCCAACAACAACAACCGCAACAACAAATTACCAACCCATTTACATCCCAAGCACAACAGCAACCAATCAACCCCTTCACAACTGTGCAGTCCACCCTCCAAGTTACTCAACAACCAAAACCACAAATGTAGGGGGAAAATCCTTTCATGGCACAATCACTACAACAATTTGCTAATCCTTTCATCCAACCCGTGTAGTAGCAGCAAAATCATTCTGCTAGCTACCTAGCCATGCCATCTTCTGCTACATCACAAACCATCCCACCTACATAGCAATTTAGTATTCCCACTGGGGGCATTCCATCAAAAAACACTTATCCTCCACACCATGCAATTGTGCAACATGCTCAACCTAGTTATCCAATGCCTCAGCAAATACAAGCGTACAATATTCTCCTTAACCACAACTTTCACCACAACCGCACATATACGTTGACCAACAAACATCATATAAAACACCACAATACCCCCCATAGAATCCTCCATATTTTCCATTTGATCCATATCAGGTTCAAGGAACCCATGCAATCATGGTTAATAATCCTCCCCCACAATTCAATCATGAATGGGAGGAAATGAAGAATGCTCTCAAGGAGCTAAAAGTAGGGACATAGGCTAAAACATTCAGGTTTGAGGAAGTATGCCCTTATCTATTTGATCAATCTATCACTGCATACCCTTCCCCAAGAACTTTGAGGAGACACCCAAATTTGATAAATATCAGGGGAAGGGAGATCCTGTGAGCCATGTGAAATAATTCTACATGGCATTTCAAGAAGTGGCCTATAGAGATAATTTCCTCATGAGACTATTTACCAAGAGCTTAGGAGGAACTACTCTCGAGTGGTTCTACAAAATTCCCTATGGCACACTCTCTACTTTCGCTGAACTATCTGAAAATTTTGTGGCCCAATATGCACATAATGTCAAAAATGAACACTCCCTCCTTGATCTATGCAATTCCAAACAAAAGGGAGGAGAGAGACTGGCCGATTATCTTCAACACTGGCAAGGGTTTACTACAAGGTTGTCCTACCAACCCCCTAAGCAACATATTATCAAAATATTCATTAACAACCTTCATCCTAAGCTTGTCTATCACATGCACATGAATTGCATACAAACTTATCAAGATATCAGGATCAAAGGTATGGATCTTGAACGAGGTCTGATAGAAGATGGTGCCATCAAGCACTACAAGGAATCCCAACCTGACAAACATAATAATGATCAATCATGATATTGGAAGAAGAACAAGAACACATTCACTGACGGAGCCACTGACACCAAACACATTCAGGTTGTGGTAGTCCGTCCTAATGCACCTACCCAAACTTATCAACAAGCACCACCAGTATACCCTCAACCTCCTCCCATGTATCAACAGCCCACTCCCATGTATCACCAACCAACATACCAGAAAAACATGCACCCTCAAGGTGCAACTATCTATCCCCCTCCAGGGACATCATATCAACCCAACTACCAAAGCCTTGTGAACCAGACAAATGCTATATCAGTCCCACATGGACAACAAAGGCCTCGCACTTCGAATGTGCCACAACACACATTTACCCCCTTGGGTGAACCCATAGATGTTATCTTCTACAAGCTGGTCCAAGCTAACCAAGTCATGTACCCAAAAATGCAGCCATTTGATGACTCAACACCTAAGCCTGCCTAGTAGAAAGATAACGAGTACTATGAATATCACTGTGTTAAGGGACACACCACTCTCAAATGCATGAAGCTAAAACATTACATCCAGGATCTCATTGACTGAAAATAGATCAAAGTGGACTCTCTTGCTCAACCATCGCCAAACATAGGCCTTAAAACCTATCAAAATGCATTTCCTGAACACACTTCAGGTAAAGGCCCAAGCAATCCTACCCAATCTTCCAATCCGGGAAAGGGTAAACAAGGAGAAAATACTGAGAGAAAGGATTATACAAATGCATATATCAACTATGATAATCTCATCGGCTGCATATCTCAAGTCTAGTCCTCCATCAATGTCATACATGTTAAGGGTGCTGATAACCAATGCGCAGTCACCACTCATAGAGGCAGAATAATAGTTACAAGTGTCGGTCCTACTCCATCTGCTGGTACCCAATACAAAATTTTAGAATACCTAGGGAATACTCCCACCCAAATTTCCATCCTAGATCTCCTCCACACCTCACCCACCTATCAAGAAATCCTCAATAAATCCCTACAAGACTCTTGTGTTCCTAGTGACATCAACCTCACCGAATTCCAAAACCTTGTCGGACACTTGTCAGCATCTTGTGGGGTCTCCTTTAAACCAACAAATGACCCTCAGAAGAACCTGATCATAATCTCCCACTCTGTATTGTTGTCATGGTTAAAGATTTTTCTATTAAACGGATCATGATAGATAATGGTTCGGCCCTAAACCTATGTACTCTAAAATTCATAAAACAATGGGGTTGTACTGAAGCTGATATTACAAATAATGTCATCATAATCAAATCATATGACAATCTAGAGTGTACTTCTAAAGGCACCATATCATTACCCATCAAAGTGGGTCCCGTTATCCAGGATACACTATGTCATGTTGTTGATCTTGACCTTCCCTTCAACATCCTACTTGGATGCCCACAGATTAATTCTATGGAAGTTGTCCCATCCACCTACCATCAATGCATAAAATTCCCATATAACGGCACTAAGATCACCATCTATGCAGATCTCAAGTGCTTTTCATACTGTAATGCGTTGGAAACCTCCTTTCCACATTCTAGTCACTATCTTTGGATCGACATTGGCACTTCTATTACCAGTTCATCTCAAACCCATTCCACCCTTTCTATGGTCAAGATCAACAACAAAGGTTGTGGTGAGTATAACTTATCTAATGCCTTCATAGTTGGAGCACTGCCAATTGATCCACACACTCAAGGGCACCAACCTAATCTAAGCAAGATAGAACCGAAGACAACCAAGGTGCTACAATTTGGTCCTACCACTTTAATCTTGAAGGGTACTTTGACTGGCCAGGAAATGACACAAAACATCAAACAATGGCTCTATAAGGATCCACCACCTAAGGACACAAGTTGCCTCAATTACTTCAAAGATAAGTACCCTGCAACTCACAAGCTGGTGACAGAAAAATGGAACTACCAAGGAGGTGGCCTTGGTTATGAACAATAAGGAATGAAAGATCCTATTATACCTACCTGACTAGAAAAGAACCTAGGCCTTGGCATGGGCTCTGACATGAATGGGGGCACCAATGAGAACTATGCCTCTTATCCATCCTTGGGTGAAATTTCTGACATCAAAGATGTCCCGGAAGAGAAAGTTGTGAGAACCTATGATGATGTCATTAATGATGAAACCTTCCTAGGAAATTCTGTCATATGCCAGCTTTCCATTCTTTTCATTGACCTTCCCCTCTGCCATCCTAAACTCATAGACTAGTACCAACCAAGTGTTATACACGTTGATGAGTTCCAAAGTGAGGACACGCTCCTAAGTTTTATGGGAGTAATTAAACAAAACACTGACAGGGGGAAAGACTCAACATATGTCTACAAATTGGACCCAAAGGCATACTTTGGGGAAGAGGAGAACTTCAACTGCAGAAATGAAGAAGATAACAAAAATGAAAAAGAGAAAAATCAATCCCCTAGCGAAAACCCCTCTGGGGCACTATCTGGTCATAAAAAAAGTAAAAATAAAGGGCGTATCCCCTGTGAAAACCTCTCTGAGGCACCAGAGGATGAATATTCTCCTCTTCCTCTAATCCATGATTATAGACCTAAACAGTCATCGATTCTCATTGAAGAAGCAAAACCTATCAACCTGAGGACCAAAGAGAATCCTGTCATCACATACATAGTAGTATCTCTGACTGAAGCAAAAGAAAGTGATCTTGTCACTTTATTGAAGGAATCCATCAATAAGTTTGCATGGTCTTACTCCCACATGCCGAGATTAGACCCCAAATTGGTGGTTCACCATCTTCCAGTGGACCCAAACATCAAACCTATCAAACAAAAGCTTAGAAAGATGCACCCTAAAGTGGCACTACTTGTCAAAGCAGAGCTAGAAAATTTGCTCCAAGTTAAGATCATCTAGCCCATTGATTACTCTGATTGGATTTCTAACATGGTGCCAGTGTCTAAGTCTGAAAAATCAATCAGGATATGTATAGATTTTTGAGATCTCAACAAGGCATGTCCCAAGGATGATTTCCCATTGCCAAACATAGACATGATCATGGATCTCATAGTAGGATATGAGATGTTGTCACTTATGGATGACTTTTCTGGATATAATCAAATTTGTATTGCAGAAGAAGATCAGTACAAGACAACATTCACAACCCCCTAGGGCACCTTATGCTATGACATGATTCCTTTTGGCTTGAAAAATGCTAGGCCAACCTATCAAAGGGCCATGACTGTGATTTTTCATGACATGATTAACAAGATCCTTGAAGACTATGTAGATGATATCCTGGCAAAATTAGTTAAAAGGGAAGATCACCTCAATGTTTTGAAATGTGTCTTTGACAGAATTGGACACTACTGCTTAATGCTCAACCCTAAGAAGTGTGTATTTGGGGTCACATCAGGCAAACTCCTAGGGTTCATTGTATCCAGACAAGGCATTGAAATAGATCAAAAGAAAGTGCAAGATATCATAGAGATGCCTCCACCGAAGACACTCTAACAATTGTGCAACCTCCAAGGAAAGCTACAATCTATGCATAATTTTATCTCTCAGTTAGCAGACAAGTGCCAACCATTCACTCATCTCCTACGAAAAGATAACACATTCAAGTGGGATCCTAAGTGTCAGAAGATTTTTGACAAGATCAAATAGTATTTGGCTAATCCACCCATCTTGGTACCACCTGTACCTGATTGACCACTCATCCTATATATTTTTTAGTACTACAATAGCACTGGGGGCACTGCTTGGTCAATTAGACGATGAAGGAAAAGAAAGAGCTATTGATTATATCAATCGGACCTTAGAAGGTTATGAGCTCAATTATTCACCTATGGATAAAGCATGTCTGGCAGTGGTCTTCACCACTCAAAAACTTTGCCACTATATGCTTAGTCATTAAACCAAGCTCTTTTCAAAGGTGCATCCTCTCAAGTACCTACTCTCTAGGAATACTCTCACAGGTCGAATAGAAAAATGGGTTATGCTGCTCAACAAGTTTGATATTAAATATGTAGATAGAAATGCCATTAAAGGACAAGTCATAGTAGATCAACTAGCAGAAGCACCATTGGTAGACGCATATCCTTTGGTCACAAAATTTCTAGATGAGCATTTGTACATGATAGAAGAAAAACCTACTTGGAAACTCTACTTTGATGGGTCCTATACAACTCATGGTACAGGGGCAGGAATACTTTTTGTCACACCTCAAGGTGAATACATCCCTATGTCATTCAAATTGGGATTTCCCTACATGAACAACATTGCAGAATATGAGGCACTAATCATAGGACTTTTGTATGGCTATCAAATGGAACATCACAACTCTACATGTCTTTGGTGATTCCCAACTCATCATCAAACAGGTTCTAGATGAGTATCAAACCAAAGACAACAAATTGACGCTATATAAGCAAATGGTTGACAAGATGAAAGAGAATTTCCTCCACTTGCAGATAACACAAGTACCATGCTTGCAGAACAAGGCTGTCAATGCAATGGCCACAATTGGCTCCCTCCAAGAGATTCCTCATGAGTCTACGCAATACAAATTCTTATTTGAGCAACTTCATGCTCCCGCTTATGAGAACGATGAATCAAATCACGTATGTGTCTTGGTTGGTCGCTAGTCCCCATGGTACCACGATATCTAGGCTTACCTATAAAATGGTATCATATCCTCTCATCTCACTACAACCCAATGTCTATAAAATGGTATCATATCCCCTCATCTCACTACAACCCAATGCTAAAAATTTATCCGCAGAGCTTCCAAATACACCCTCGTAGCCAACACCCTTTATCATCGAGGCTATCACAATGTGCTCTCTAGATGTCTAGATGAAAATGAAGCCACCAAGGATCTACAAGAGGTACATGCTAGAATCTGTCATGCCTACATGAGTGGCATGGTCCTAGTCAAGCAACTTCTACATACAGGGTACTATTGACCTACAATTGAACATGATGCTTATGAGTTCATCAAGAAGTGCTTACCTTGTCAATAGCATGCCAATCTAATCCATGCTCCTACACAAGACCTCAGACCTATTGCACCTCCTTGGCCTTTCTCTTGTTGGGGTTTTGACCTCATTGGTAAGATTACTCCACTCTCTTTTGAAGGCCACAAGTACATAATCACAACAATGGAGTACTTTATAAAGTGGGTTGAAGCAATTCCACTCACCCTCACTACTGGAGTCTAGATATCCAAATTCATCCTCTATCACATTGTTTTCTGCTTCGACATACCCTCCACTATTTTCATAGATTATGATACACCATTTGAAAATCAACACATCAGTGATCTCTGTGCTCACCTCCATATCCATCACCATTTCTCTAGTCCATATTTTGCTCAAGGTAATGGCCAAGCCGAGGCAACTAATAAAACCCTCCTCAAAATCCTTAAGAAAGTTGTCAATGATACTGGTCATGACTAGCATCTCCAGATCAATCGCACCCTCTGGCCATATCGCACTTCCTACCATACTCCTATTGGCCCACTACTCCCTATTCCCTAGTCTACAATGTTGAAGTAGTCTTACCAATTGAGGTCAAACTACCATCCCTCTGGGTATCACTGAGAGGCCTGATTGATGATGAAGATTACCAAGTAGCACGACTCACATAGCTTGATCTACTAGATGAAAAGTGCCAACAAGCCTGTGATCATCTGATTGTCTACCAAAATCCAAAAATGCAACAACTTTTTTTTTTGAAACATATAACAAAGATCACATAAATATAACTTTACTCATAATAATGAAACTTAGTATATTCAAGAGCATAAACATTAAAATTTGAAAACTTCATGACTAACAAAACTACCATTGGATCACAAGTTTCACATATTTCTAGCCACATGGCTTCACATGTTTTCTCCCTAAATATCATGATTTCTACATTGCCTCATAGGCTTTTTACATGAACATATAGTGTTGTACATAAATAAATAAATCTCTTTCTTCTAAGTTCAACACAAAAAATTCAATGTAGCTCCAAGCTTTACAAATTTGCAAAAACAAAATAAGGGAAACACAAGAGACCATGGGCTGCTCTCCACCCAACCTAGGTCTCTTAAGAGGCCACCCCTGAGCTTGGGGAACCAAACAAAGGTGGGTAACATTCATACAACAAACAAAAAAAAAATAGAAACATGAAAACTCAAATAAACTCCCATTCCCATAGGCTTTCACAATGGATCAGATCAAAGATCCTACATGGGGTGAGGTGGACCAAGTACCCAAGGGAGAAGGCCAAACCCAAGACTTAAAATCTCAGCCTTCACATGGCTGCCCAAATACTTTCTCTCTCATTTTCACACTAGAATAACATCATACCCTTATGACCCCCAAAGGAAACAACAAAAAGGGAGGCTTCATGGAGCCCATACTCCATGCTTTTTCCCTCTCCTCCTTGAGGAGAGACTCTACACCAAGGGCTGTCAAAACTCCTCCACCCCCAAGGCTACTCTTCCCTCCCAAGGGTGAGTGAATCTTGATACTCCCATTAACAACATATACAAAGAAAGAAAAATAAAAACATTACAACAACATCAACATAACAATAACAATAAGATCATGGCTCCAATAAGCCCATAAACACAAACAACATCCATTTTGCAAGAACACATAAAATAACAAGAGAAATTTGCAACAAGTCCACCAACCTAGGATCCAAGCTTAAGGCAAGATAGTTGTAGAAGAGCTCCCTTTTAGCCCAATTTCTTCTTCCAAGATCACCAACTCTAGCTATGTCTCTAAGTTAGAGAGTGGGTGTTCAAACTCTCCAACATGAAGAGTTCCCACTAAAAAGCTACTAGAAAGCTCATGGGGAGAAGGAAAGTCCTCTAATTTCTCCCTCTTCCCTAAACTCTTACACCTTACTAAAAATAGATCCAAAAAGGGGAACTCCTAAAAGGTGAATTATGTCTTAGCACAAATATGGAAGGGTGGTCTATCCAAAGTCAAGCCTCACAAGAGTT